>JAUIRJ010000470.1:0-15624 GCA_030555515.1 Acutogordius australiensis | reverse complement strand
TTAGTTTAAATTACACTGGACAACAAAATTTGGGCGACCCTAAGCATCATTTATGGCAATTATGGTTTTTGGTCAAATTTTTAGCGCTGATCACGTATATGCAAGGATTGGAACTTATTGAAAAAAGCTGGTACTAAGTTCCGAGTTCTTAGGATAATTTTTGAAAGAGCTGGAACTAAGTTCTTGGAAGTACCGACGAGTTCCCAAATATCGGAACTCGAGTTCCATTTTTTTATTTTTATAATTAAACAATTACTAGACAAATAAAAAAGATATATTACACATTGCACATATAATTTATTGACATTGCACATATAATTTATTAAACTATATAAAATGGAAACATTTATTTATCAAGCTTAAAATTCATTCCAACAAAAAGAAAGAATCCTCTATAAAATTTAAATCATCTTCATCTTGTAACATTCCTTCTAATGGGTCAAAGATGTCATCTTCACTTGTTTTAAGCTCCATAAAATTCTTTATTCCAGCTTTCATATTACGGGCTGTGTTTGAAGTTATCGATAATATTTGGGTTTTCATAATATTGTAATTTAAAACAGTTTCTTTAAGCCATTTGGAAATATTAACTGCATTATGCTGGTCATAGACCTCTTTGCATTCCAGCACTCGGACTTGAATTTTATCCATATGGATGTATTGGCAATTTATAGCTAAAAGTTAATTTATTTAAAAAAATTGAATAAAAAGTTTTACACTAAGTAGCCAAAATCACAATTAAATTTAACTTTTTAAAAGCTAAAACATATTTTCTCTTTTCCTCATTATCTGATTAAACTTTATCTACTTTTTAAATGGGGTTAATTAATCTTGTTTTGTACTTAAATGAGAAAAATGTAAACAATGTTCATAAAAATGATTTTATGTAATTTTTAAAAGTTAATATCTAGGTTATTTTAGAAAATAAAAAACTGACTTGCCTTATAAAAATTAATAAAACAAAATTATAAATATTTTAGAATTTTTAAATTAATACATTCTTAAAAAACTGGTTTTGGCTAATTTGTCTAAATTTTTAGTTTGTATAACTAAATAATTTTAAAATTTAAAAATAATTAAATATTTATATTAAAATGTACAAAAGTTAAATGTGAAAATTAATTTACCATAGAAGGATCTGTTTGCAACACTTGCAAAATCAAATTTTATGCTTAGTATTTTATGTTTGATATCATCAATTAAAGTTGTTCGCATATATTTGGCCTTTTCTTCAACTTCATTTCTAACATTACTTGGATGAATCTGTTTAAAATTAGTTCCTGATGGGCTTGCTTTGTTTATGATTCTAATCATGGCATTATCTGAAAATAGTTCAAATGGTCTGCCATGAACAGTAACCAACTCCACGCAATCTTCCATACATGGATGCACGGAGTTATTAAAGATTTTTGTCTGCTTAAATTTGGTTTGAGTTGTAATTTTGGATTTTCTTTTCTTTCTGTAACAGTTAAAAACTTTTCATATTCTGCTTTATGTACACACTTTACGTGTTTTTTAAGGTTGGAAGTAAATTTCTTAAAATATTAAATAGAATTAATTACCGTTATATAGGTTGTTTTATTTGACGACTTGCACAAAGAACATTGATATTGGTCATTAACAAGTTGAGGTTCATAAAATTTATAAATTCCGCTGAATTTCATGGTATGCCAGAATTTATTCAAAAACTTGAAAACTTAAAAATGCAGGAAAATTTATGAATGTATGAACAAAATGTTACGTTAACAAATATAATTTTCGAAGGCTTGTGTGCAATCAAATAATAATTTAAACAATAAATGAGGTTTTTTTATTCAAATTTTATATATTTTTTGAAAAATATTAATTTTAATGCGTTTTTATTCAATTAAAAAAGTTTGAATTTTAGGTATTTGAAATAAATCGCGAAGGAACTCGAGCGGAACTCGAGTTCCACGAGTTCCAGTACCCTGGTACTTAGTTCCGAGTTCCGAGTTCCATTTCAAAAAAAAGACGAGTTCTTCGAGTTCCGAGTTCCGAGTTCTGGAACTAGTTCCAATCCTTGCGTATATGAAATCAGAATTTAAGTTAATGCCTCCGATTTTTAGTTATTCGGTGTCAAAGTTGAGATTTTTTAAATTTTGGGGAATTTTGGGCTTCTATATCATAAAACCTATGGGTAGTAACAAAAGTTTAAACATTTAGATAACGAAAACTTTAATAAACGTAAGGGGTTTAAATTTTTATTATTATTTAATTTTTTTTTTATTTTTTTATTTTTAATAAATTAGTAGTTTTCGTCATAAAATCCGTTTTTTGATCCTAAATAGCCAGCTTAAAAGTAAATTGCTAATTTTAGGTATTAACCTTTTTTAGATATGTTTTTTATAAGGAATCTGAATATACCAATAGATTATTTGTGGAATTAATAGTAAAAAAAAAATTTGTGAATTTTTGAACTTTGGACGCGGTTTAAAAAAAATGGAGGCATTGGAAAAAAAACTAAACCCGGGATTGTGATTGCAAGGAAATTCGTTTATGTTGTTTTTTTCGTTGTCCAGTGTTATTAATCAAATATGGACTCAGCAACTTAAAAAAATACAAGGTTGGGCATAATTACTCTTAAATTTTAAAGCCTGACCCTATATAAAAAAATGTTGAAACGCCACGGTTCTTCAATTAAGTTTTCCCGTTTATCCTAGTTTTATTCCATCTTATTCGGCTCAATTATATCTATAGTAAACGCAATTATGCCTAGTTTTGTGAGCAAATCTTTTTACTCTTGAAGATCCTGCTTTAACAGGCTACTCTAATAGCATGCCTCAACGTGACTTATTAAAAATCACTTAAATATACAATTCAATAATTTTTTTTGATTGTCTTTTCGTTACATTCAATGTAAGGCAAAGAATTTTAATAAAAATATTAAATAAAATTTATTTGATTTTCAAGAATCGTGTTTGAAAAACTCTAAAAATTGAAACCTTTATTTATATTTTACATTTCAAAACTTGTTACACAGGTCAATAAATATATGTCAAAAAAAAGGTTATTATACAAAAGCATATAATGGTCTTATCTCAGGGCACGTTCAGACTCATTTTAAATTTTTGTAAAATTTTAAAAATTTCAAAATTTTATTTTTTATTTCAAAATTTTTTGAAAACCTTTCTTTCAGAAAAACTATTTAAATGTTAATAACAAAAATTGGTGACTTTTTGTAAAAAGCGTTCAATGTCAAAAGGTAAAAATTTTAAAATTTTCAAAATAAAACAAATCTGAACCCCCCCCCCCCCTCATATATATTTTTCGTTTTTCGTATTGCCCTTGGCACCTTAGATTCGTCCATATCTATTAAAATAACCTTTTTTTAACCTACTTTACAGATTTAGCAACCTCAAAATTACCCTACAAATTATATATTTTTTATATTAAAATCTTTTATTACTTATTTTTATAATTTTAAATGAAAATTATTTTGTATATTAGGCTCTTGCATCATTAAATTATACAGAATATATATATTGGTCCAAACTTAAATATAACATAATATTTAGTCGGTTATTTTAATAAAAACAAAAAAACAAATTCGGCTTAGATAGCTTAATGGCAAATGCTTTTGACGCAGGAAATTGCGAGTTCGAATCCGTGGTCAGTAGCTTTTTTCTTTGGAAAAATAGCATACAAACCACTTAAAGCCTTATGATTGGCCTGCTTAGGCATTAGTCTCAAACGATATGTCTAAAAGTAAGAGCCTAGGCTAAAAACCTAGATCGCCGGCGTGCGTGCAAATCTTACTATTTAACCCGTCGGCATTAGTAATGGCTTTTCTCGCGTTAAAAATCCCTAACGGGTATGGTACCCGTAAGTTGGGAAAGGTATGGGGGAGACTTTCAACCAATTGTTTTAATGAAAATATTATTTGAAATTTAAAATTTAAAGTTTAGCTGTTGAAAGTATACCAACATATTTAATTTATTTTTGTTATTAATTCTTTTTTGTATTTTTGACATACTTCTAAAGTTTTTGTTTTTAGGTGACTTATTGAGTTATATTAGTTGACTGTGTAATATATGATATCAATATTTAATTCATGTTATATACTTTAAGAAAAAAATTTATATGACAAAAACTTTTTTTAAATAAAATTTGCTAACTAAAATTTACAGGCCGTTATTGCATGGACAAATATGAGATCAAAATCGGTACCCGGATGTCCCTTAAGCTCACTGCCGATTCGTTCGAAAAACAAGTTGGGCCCAAAATTCTAAGCGGGGTCTGCCAATCCTGACTTAGGAAAAAAGAGTTACAGACCGGGCTGGTGTGATTTATTTTATTTTGCCTAATTAATATTGCTAACATTATTTAAAAATAATATAATGATTACGATAAGGACATTACTTATAACCTCGGTATTTTTGGAATCACGCTTGCAATATAAAATTTCTCAGCCGTTTTTATTCATTCAAACTGGGCCGGGCTTTTATTAAAAAACTAAATCGTTGGCCAAGTCTGTCCCAAATTTAAAAATAAGTCGAGAGGGCTAAGCCGTAACAATAAGGCCCGATTTAAACTTTAAGTTAAATTACTTACCTAACATGAAATCAGCAAAGGCCATTGAGCATATTAGGGCGTGTTTCTTGCTTCTGAGTCGTTTATAATAAAAAAGTGACAATAGCACGATACCATTTCCGATCACGATACCGAGATTTAGGATTGCTAGAATAACTGTTATAAATATAATTATCATTTTTTCTTCTTCAAAATACTAATAATTAATGAAAATTGAAAGGTGGCCGAAAAACGAAATACTAAAAAATATCTATCCTTAGTGTGTTTCCCTTTTTTAGCACATAGGCGCTAAGTGGCATGTCACAATGCACTAGGCGTGAAAGTTGTGGTTAAAACACTATAATGGCGATCCCTAATACAAGATTTACCTAAAGTCAAGGGCGTAGCAAGTTGTAAAGCTTGGGGGGAGGAGGGTTTCAAAAAAATGTCGTTTTCGGCGGCATAGCGGGCGCCATAGTGTTTTAGTTTGAAATTTACTGATTTTTATGATTGTTACTTAGTTTTTTTAAAATTTGAGTAATCATTAAGGACTTTTATAAATAATGTTTATATAAACAAACATATATATTTAGAAAATTATATTATTGATATATTATATGCAATAAATTTTTATATTAATGATATAATTATGTAATGAATTTATATAATAAAAATATTTAACTAGTATTTTAATTTGAGGGGAAGGGAGATTTTAAAATTAAAATTTAAAAATATTTTAAATGTAATTTAATTTTATATTTTAATGGTATTTTAGTTTGGGGAGGGGGGGGGGGGGATATGCACTAAAAATTTTCAATTTGGGTGGGGATATGGCATGCTTGGGGTGGGTTTTATCTCCAAACCCTCCTACGCCAATGCCTAACGTTGTTCGTTAATTAAATTATTTATAAACGCGGAACCTAAGCGCGTAGGTATAATCTCAAAATTAAAAATTTTGCAAATCGCGCAAGTGAATTCTTAATTAGATCTAATCATTGATAAAAATTCCATAACAAATTCATATACATACATTTAACAAGTTTTTTAACCTGTCAATGGTAGGGGAAGATTTAGTTAAGACGAATGCTCCAGTGCTGTTTATATGCCCCCCCCCCCCCTAGTAATCTAACTTCAAGATTTTGACCGGCAATTGACCACTTTTTATATTTTGAATTTTTCTCAGTAATATATATTATTGACCAAATTTTTGTGACTTTTTTTAAATATATAATAAACAAAAGAAGTTGGGTCCAAGTGTAATAACAAAATTTGTCTAGAATTTAGAAATTCTGGGTTTATATGGACCCCACATGGGAAACTGTAATGTTAAAAATCATTATATTGACTTACTCTAAACTCGAGATTAAAAATTTGCAACCTTATTTTTTAGTTTTTTCTAAATAGTTTTAATTATAATTGTATTATTTTTAATAAAATCTACCTGACCTGCAAAAACAACCTTTAATAATATTGCTATAACTTATTGATAATTTATTTAATGTAGTAAAATAAATTTTTTATATTTAGATTATCTTACCTTGTGTCAAATAAAATTTGAACTATTCATTAATGATGAATTATATAATTAAATAAAAGGCGCAATTTTTTAATAATTAAAATATAAAAATTAGTTTTAAGACTTTAGATATAAGACCCACCTATATTTTCGTAAGAATCTTACAGTACCAATAGCGGGTTAATAAACAAGTGTTTAAATGTTGTATATAAATACGTAATAAAAATTTTTCTTTATCAATGATCGGATCTCAGTAAGCTACCATATAAATTTTTACTGATTGCTCACAACAAATGCTATTTAAACCAAACAAATTAATAGCTAAAAATAATCAGTTATATTGGTATAAAATTTAAAATATAATTGAACTAAAAAAGCTTTATTAAAGTTAATTTTTTTGATTTTGTTTGATTTTCTGTAATTTCACCTTTTCATAAATAAGCTACTACCATTTAAAATAAAATTAAGGTTCTGATGTGCTTGACTTTAACATGATCAAATCGGTTGGGCAAAAGTCAAATACCGGTACCCTTGTCAAAATATTGCAACTAGATATATCCAATGCATTTTTTATTTTTAAACACAATTATATGCTAGGCGAATGGTAGGTTGAGAATTAAAACGCGTGTGCTACAGTAGCGTATAAACGGACCTTAATTAACCACTATAATTTTAGATTTAAAGCTACGATGTTTAGTTTAAAGAAAAATTAGGCTTCTTTAATTATAAACTATTATAACTTATCCTTAATATATATAATAAAATTAATTTAACTAGGTAGAAAATTTTTAAAAAATGAAATTTTTTATTTTTTCTTATTACATTAAATTTAATTATATATTAAATTTATTAGTATAATCGTAGTTTCGGGCTTATTAAAACATTTTTAGAGAGATTTTTGAGTATTACATAAAATAAAATTTTATTTGGCTATACTTAGTTAGATATTATGAGAAAAAAGTAATTTATGCTTTTATTAATACACACATGTATTATAATTAATATGCAAAAATATTTAAAATACGATAACAGAAAATAAGGTTTCAAGTATTTAAATTAAAATTCTTATTCAAGCTATATAAGGGTTTTATGATTTTTTATATAGGTACACGGACCCTAATAGAATTCTAATTTTAAACAAGATTTGTTATTTAAATTAGCCCAAATTTTATATACCAATTTTGTTTATTATAATGAGAAAAAGTGCTAAAATTTTGAACAAAAATACATATTTTTTATTTGATAATGTAAGTAGTGTTGGGGTTCATATGGACCACATATGCTATAAGCGGGTAAAAAAACTCGGCTTAACTTTTATTTAAAAGGCATCTGCTTTTACAACAGCTGTGTGTAAAGAAAATTTTAAAATTATAAAATTTTATAACAAAAATTCATGAATAGTTTTTTGCAATATATCCTTCATGGGAAGCGTTTGCCAACGTTTATTGATTGTATTCTAATGGTTTAGTGAAAACTCAATAAATTTGCAAAATTTTGGTCAAAATTTAAATGAAGAATTTGAAAAAAGTCACCAATTTAGCCTTGCTCCTCAACCTAGAGGTTAGGTGTTTTTTTTTTCAATTTTATTTTAGAAATTCCCGGAAAATTAGGAGGAAAAACTGTAGTTTTAGATGCTTCAACTAACGTTGGAATATTTATGGTGGAAGAAGATAGACTGGGGGTTTTAAATTATATTTTTTTTAAATATTTTTAATTTTTATTAATTATGTTTAAAAAAGGTATCAAGTCAAGCTAATTTCAGTACTGTCAGAGCTAATTGTTGTGTTTATAAAGGTAATATTGGGCTGTGTATTTGTGTATTAATTAATCAGTTTGAATGCTTTTTTTTAGGTAAATGGGTATATGAAGTGATGCTCAACACTAAAGGGGTTATGCAGTTAGGTTGGAGCACCAAAAATTGTCAATTTACACAAGAAGTATTGTTTTTATTTTCTTGGTTATATTTGCATCAATTGTTTAGCTTACCCTACTTAGGTAAGTGCTATTGTACATTATTTATATTTTATGTTTTAAAACCTTTTAAATAAATAATGTGTATTTGAGGTTAAATTATCTAAATGCAGAATATTGATGTTTGTTTAATAGCAAGGGGTTGGTGATACACCAGATTCATTTGCTTATGATGGAAACAGAATTAGAAAATGGAATGTTTCAACAGCAAAATATGGAGAGGTAAGTTTTTCTGCTTATTGTGTAAAATTTTGATGTAAATTTATCGTATTTTAGTATCACAATAATTGATATAAATAGTTAATTTCTTTAGTTTTAGCAATCTGACCTTGTTTATTTAAATATTATTGATAATATTTTGAATTGTTTTAGGGATGGAGGATAGGTGACACTATTTCATGTGCAATTGATATGGATGTTGGTACAATTAATTTTTACAGGTTTAAAATTTTTATTTCCATGTTATTATATATTTTTTGCTTTGGTTTATTTAATATTAAAAAAATGTTGGTTATTGTAATCTAATCACCGATATGTTACAATGTATTGTTAAATGACACAATTTTTTAATTTTTTAAAATGGAACTCGAAATAGTCACAGTTTAGATATAGCAATTTTTTTTGTATTTATATATTGTTAAGCATGTAATTGGGTGATAGTTGTTTAGATCGTTTATTTTTTTAATATAACAATTAGAAAATTATTTTTAATAAATTATTGCTTGTATTTTGAGGTAATTTTAGCCATTTTAATGATAAAATGATTAATGTTTAATCTAAAAAAAACTTAGGGAGTATAATAGTTTTTGAAAAACAAAATGTGTACCTACAACCAGAGCAGAAAATGCCCGTTTTTGGGTCAAACTCATTTTTATATTTTTCGAAATTTAGAAAAAATAAAGGGGGTTAGCTTTAATCAAAAAATTATTTGTAAAATTTAAGATTTTCCACTTATATTCTTTATTTATTAAAATTTGATTTTTTTAATTTGTCATAAAATTTTTAAAAAACAAAAATTTGAGTTTAGTCGAAAAATGGGTTTTTTCCCAGCTCTGCCTACAACACATATAAAAGATTTTACAAACATGGCAAAATTGCGCAAAAGCCTATGGTAATAAGCAATTGCCTTAAGTCTTATAACACATTTATGTGCATCAGGCTTTTAAAGTATGGAGATGCTAGCTCCCATCGTACCTTTAATTTCTTAACTTTCTTTTAGGAATGGTAAAAACCTAGGTGAAGCGTTTAACAATATAAAACTGGGATACGGGATGGCGTATTTTCCTACAATTAGCCTATCAATCCATGAAAGTGTTCGATTAAATTTTGGAGCTACGCCTTTATTATATCCTTTTTACTTATTTAATATATATTTTAGTCCAAATTGGGCCTTCAAAAAAGTCGGTCAGGACTTCACACATATTTTCATCGTTCATGAATCATATATATTGATAAATTGTGTTTTAAAAATGAATTGAAATTGCTGGGCCAAAAATTTTTAATTTATGGCTTTTTTTAGCATACTTTAAGTCCTATTTTTTAGCTATAGGGACATATTTTCGAAATGTCATGCTGATAATGTTTTTATTACTTTATGATTTTGTTTTAAATTACCTTGTTTGAAATATATAATAAACCCTTAACTCCAGATGCCTTATTGGCCGCTTTTTTATATACGCACCGTCTCGAAGGTTATAGCCCCATTCAAGATCCACCAGTGCAAGACCTTGTCAAAGCAAAAATATTATTTGCCGGACTTCAAAGAGTGCTGGATATATTTGTTAGGCTTGATGCGGTTTAAAAAAACATTTTTAAAAACACATTAATAGTCGCTGTATAACAAAAAAATTTTGGCGTTTTATTGGTAGTAAGAAAATGTATATTTTTATTTCTATACTTTTGAAATAGCATTTAAAACATTTGATTTGTATTTAATTTTATTTTGACAGTGTATAATCTGACTATTACATATATAAATTTATATTATGCAATTTTTTAAGGCATATTCACAAACAAAACCAAATTTACCGCTCTCCATGAACGCCGGGGCATCAAAAGATACAGGTTGTTAATTATTATTTTAAATCACAAAATATTTATTGGGTTATAATAAATTAGTTGACTAGTGCGTTAAAGTATTTTTTAAATTTACAAAAGCGTTGTAAATCATTAGTTTTTGCCATTGCAAACTCATATGTTCAAACCGGTTTAAATTTCAATATTAAGATATTTAAATTACACTTACCGTTTTTTTCTCATTTAACTTTGTAAGTCTGCCATTAAATTTTTTGGAAAAAAATAAAAAGATGTTAAAACACAAACTAATATTTCAACTTCAAATGCTTTAATTTTTATATTGCGTTCAAAGTTAACTAAAAAACCTTGTGTCATATTTAAATTTCTTTTAGAAGACAAAAAGTAAGATTATTACTTAAAATTTTTAGCAATTAAATCAAGTTATTTAGGATTAAAAAACGGATTTGACGAAAACCATCTATTTTACAAAAATATAAAAAATAAAAATCAAAAATTATAAAAAATTGAAACGCCTACGTTAATAGTGAATGTTTCCTTAATCTAAATACATTTTTAAACTTGTTTTTACCCACAGATTTTATATAAAAAGCCCAATACCTTCACAATAGGGAAATTCTGTTTGACAGCGATTTTTATCAACTGAAATTTTGATTTTATATTTGTAATTAGCACCTAAATTGACCAAAAACGATAGTTGCCAAAAATATGGTCGTTCAAATTTTATTGTTTAGTGTAATATATCTATCGTCCTATATTACCTAAATGCTGATGTAAAAGCTTATTATACCTCATATTTTAAATAATATCTAAAATATATGAGTTACAAGTTATCTTAATAAATTAGTCAAAATTTTTTTTCTATAGGCTTTGAAGTCGATGAAAATGTCAACTTTGTCATTTTATCGATCTATTAGTAAGATAATAGCCGAAATATGAGGAAATTATTAAAAAAACATATATGTAACAAAACCCATATGGCATTTATATTTTCTCAATGCCCTAATTTTTATTTATTACTTACTAATATTTGTCAACCTGTATAATCTATTAAATATAAGATGTTGTTATATTTATTACACAAGAAATATTACGAGATTTCAATGTTATGTGAAACATTAGGAAAAATGTTTACTCATTATCAGTTTTTCTAAGCCATTAGTACCAATTTTAAGCAAATAAGTTTGAATTTACAAATTTTTATTATTGATTTGCAATGAATTGGGTCGTTTTATATATATATATATTTTAAGTTTAAATACGTCTCTAACTATTAATATTTTTATTAACAAAATTTTTTTTGTATCTTTTAGATGATTCAGATACCTCATCAACCATATCAAACATAACAAAACCAGAATACATCACCATTCCTCGATTTTCGGTCGAAAAAATGGATACCACTACACCTACTAGTCCTAGTATTATATGCTATTTGCTCCAATTTTTTTGAGGCCTTTAAAATAAGAAGCATGTTTAAATCAAAAATCTTTTTTACAATATTCTAATTTTTAAAAATTATTTTTGTTCAGATATGTAAAATTTAGTTAAATTCATTGTTCCGCTGATAAATTTTTTATACGCATAGACATCAATATTATTGTCTAATTTATATATATCAATTTTTATATATATACAAAGTGGCTTGATTTTGTTTTAACGAATTTTTTGGAATGGCATTGTATAACAAAAAAGATCTCACATTTAATTATATAATTATTTTATATAGTTAATCTCACATCTTTTACCAACAACAAAAAAGCCAAAACCTCCGAAAAATCATCTTTCGATTATAGAAGGGATAGGTCAACCCGGAGATCAACCGTTTTCGATGAAAATACCCCGGAATTTGATATTACCTCACTACCAAATTACCACCGTCAATTTAAACTCAACAATTCGGGCGAGATTTCGGAAACTTCTGAAAATATAAATGGAACCTACGACGAACCACCGTTCATATCACCCCAAGCTTTGCTTTACATCGTTTCTGGATATTACTTTGATAAATTCGCTAAAGTTTTGGTATTTGTTCATATCTTTTGTGATTTTTGAAAATGAATATTAAATATATAGCTTGTAAAATCGTATACTTTTACGTTTTAAGATCTTTTACGAAGATTAATTTTCATATCTCTACTCTCAAATATTAAGTGCCATTGATCTATAGCATTAATTAAAATATAGTTGATATCATGAGGTAAAGTTATTTGATCAGTTGAAAAGTATTTGAGCACCCAAACTTTGCAAAGTAATGCAAATGCTCTTAACCCTATACTAAAGTCGACTAAATTTTACCTCTGAGCACTTTTATTTTTGCTATGTTTAAAAGAGACATTGTTTCAGCGAGCCGTTTTTGTTAAGGTTAACCTACTTCTAATACCAGATAATTTTTAACAATTATAATTTTATTATCTCCAAAATTATAGTATTAACCAAATCCTTAAACTTTGATTATATTTTTTGCTACAAATAATTTTTTATACATTTTTTAAATTATAACTTTTTGAATCATTATTAAATGTTATTATAGAGTTGCCTATGAAACTTTATCTTTTGTGCGTATGTCAAAAATAACAATAAATATGCTCAAATAGACAAGAAGAAAATTTTTATATTTGATGTTTAATCAGGGAAACAACGCTTACGTGACCGAAGCCTGTCTTTTTAAATTCCTAAATCGACACACCATCGTTAATTTTGGATTATACGCTCCTTCAAGTTTAGACAACTCTCAAAATACTAAAATATCAGATTCCACCAAAGCATTCGATAATTTAATTGATACTGTTAACATTAATAATGATAGTAATATCGATGAGTTAAATGAGGAAATCCGTTATAACTACAGCATTATCCATAAATTTCTCGACATTCTTTGGGCCTTTATGGATGAAGTTGCAATAAAACATGTGATGGAAAATTTAATGACCTCTATACTCGTACACTACCGTTTTTCGCCATTGGAAGCTGATTTTAGAAATCAAGTTTTTTTTAACAGTACCTGAATTTTAGGCAATAGATATTTTTTTTAATTTTTTTATTTAATCATTTGAATATACTATGAAATGTAAAATTCAAAAACTTTCAAAATTAGTTTCCAATTAGCTTAAATTTTGTGAAAAAGTTAAATAGGATTTTTACAGTATTGGTTACATACAATATAAGAATTTTTTTTGCAATATTTGTTGCCCATTAGCATAATAAATGCATTATTCCAGCCTATAACCTTGTTTTGAATTAAGAAATAGTATTTTAAAGCTTAAGATATGAATATATATTTCTAAAATTATTTAAATAAGGTTTTTTAAATTAATAAAAATTTCTCATACATTTCAATTATGTTACTATAGTTTACAATTTCTAATTCAAGTACAGAGTTGATTTGTTCGAGAAGTTAATAAGAAAAATTTATTTAAATTTAACGCATAATTATGTTTTTTTAATCCAAACTCCTAGCAGTAACAATATTTTGTCCAAAAAATTACATTTTAGAAATTTCAAAAAAAAAAACAAAAAGAATTTCTAAATATTAAAAATAATGTTGAACAACAAAAAAACAACATGAACGATTATTTACAGGGTTTGGTAGAGATTTTCTTGCGATAACAAGATTGGTACTTTTCCTCCTAATGCCTCCACCTTTTTTTACACTGCACATAAATTTCAGATCAGAAAAAAATTTTATTTATTAAACCACGAATTTTCCAAAAAATTAATCATTTTATATTCTTTATGAAAAAATTATTTAAAAAGGATTATTACTTAAATTATCAAGAAATTTGCAAGTTTTTAAAGACAAAAAAGGATTTATGACAAAAATCACTTATTTTACAAAAACAAAAAAATAAATAAATAAATATATAACTTAAACGCATTACGTTAATAATGAATGTCTTAATTCAAACCTATTTTTAAACCTCCGTTTCTACCCATAGGTTTAATAATATAAAAATCCAAAATACTCCCAAATTAGAATCTTGTTTTTACATAGAAAACCTAAATATCTGAGGCATTGGCTAAAATTCTGATTTCATATTCGTAATTAGCACCAAAAACTTGACTAAAACAACAGTTACAATAAATGATGATTTAGATCGTCGATGTCTAGTTGTAATGTATAAATATTTACTCTACAATAATATTGTTAGAAACTCTACCTATCCTATATGAAATGTCTCTTGGCCCATGAACCCACCAGAAAATACTTGTTGCAGAACGTATTATATCCTTTTTGCACTCAGTGTTGTTTTTTCAAAAATTATTAAATTATACCTCTTTACTTAATAATAATTTTATATTTTTTAATTATCAATTTAAAATTTTTTTTAGGGAGGTATTTTGATTATTTTCTACTTGTAGGGATATTTTAAGAAAGTAAAGATTTAATTTTAATTTTTACCCCAAAAATAATTAATTATTGTTTTTACAATATTCTAACATTGGAGCAGTTTCTCTAAGCATGTTTAGATCCGATAATCTAAATTATATAAAAGTAAAGCTGATAGTATAATGATTTTATTTTAAAATATCTAACTTTTAAAAAACTTTTTAATATTTAATCGAATTTTTAAATTTTTTCAAATATTTGATTAGCTCTCTCTACATTTGTAAAATATGCACTATTAAATAACTTAAATTTGTTTAATATTATCAATGAATAATACATTACACATATTTTCTAAATCTCAAAATTTATAATTCATTGCCTTAACTCTTGAATACTTTGGAATCCTTTACGTTCGAGAAAGTTAAACTGCCTCTACTCATGCACCTAAAATCACCGGATTATACGTTGCTTGAAACGTTTGTACCTCGGCCCTATGTTAATACCGGGCATATATTCAATCAAAATTTATTATCGAAAGGTTCAAACAATGATTTAAATGGGTATTCGAATACATCAATACCACAATCGGTAGATAAGGACAAAAATGTTATGAGTGATCCTAATATTAAAGATGAGGTAAAAATTGATTTGAAAATTTATTAAATTCGTATGTTTTTGTTACTACTTCGTTCTATTTACTGAGATTACCTAAGATGTACGCACATCTAAACAATATTTGATGTTAAAATTGGTATAAATTATTATAAATGAATAATATTATTAAATTTTCAGTCTTATTAACGATGCTAGGTATCATAAATTTGGTCATTAATTTTTTTAATTTTTATATTTGATTTTTATATTTGTAGAAAATAGGTACTTCCCTATACCTTTTTACTAGTGAAAAAACGAAAAATGCATACGATACATCCATAAACAATATGCGGCATCTCGTATCAGGTTTCATATTGGACTTTCTCTTTTTAACTTAATTGTACCTTGACCTGAATGTTAGATAATGCCTCTTTGATCAAGAGCACTGGCGACGGCTATCATACGTGCCCTCAAATACCCAATACACCTAGTATTAAAATATGTTAAAAGAATCGAAAAAGAATTTTATTTTATTTTCCTGCTAAAATTTCTAGGCACATTTGAAGTAATTTTTTGATTTTTTTAATAACCAAAAAGGTTTGCTAAAAATGAACATCTTTATAACCTTTGTAGATCTCAACCAAAAATA
>JAUIRJ010000469.1:0-15643 GCA_030555515.1 Acutogordius australiensis | reverse complement strand
TGGGGATTTTGCTTTTCGGACAAAAATTTTTTTTTCGTTTTTTGGCATTTGTCGGTGTTTTATGGATTTCTTTGATGTTTTAAGTAATTTTAAGTAATTTTTTGGGGATTTTGCTTTTTGGGATTTTGCTTTTCAGACAAAAAAAATTTTTTTTTGGCGTTTTTTTGGCATTTGTCGACGTTTTAAGGGGTGGGTCTGAAAAGCAAAAAATCCCAAAAAGCAAAATCCCAAAAAGCAAAATCCCTAAAAAAGCAAAAATCCCAAAAAAGCAAAATTCAAAAAAGTAAAATCCCAAAAAAGCAAAACCTTAAGTAATAAATCATTTTTTGGCGGGAAACTTGCTTTTTGGGATTTTGCTTTTTGGGATTTTTAGCTTTTTGGGATTTTTTGCTTTTTGGAATTTTGCTTTTCAGACAAAAAATTTTTTTTTTGTTTTCTGGCATGTGTCGGTGTTTTAAGGATTTCTTTGATGTTTTAAGTAATTTTTTGGGATTTTGCTTTTTGGGATTTTGCTTTTCAGACAAAAAATTTTTTTTTTGTTTTTTTGGCATTTGTCGGTGTTTTAAGGATTTCTTTGATGTTTTAAGTAATTTTTTGGGATTTTGCTTTTTGGGATTTTGCTTTTCAGACAAAAAATTTTTTTTTGTTTTTTTTGGCATTTGTCGGTGTTTTATAGATTTCTTTGATGTTTTAAGTAATATTTTGGGATTTTGCTTTTTGGGATTTTGCTTTTCAGACAAAAATTTTTTTTTTCGTTTTTTTGGCATTTTTCGGTGTTTTATGGGATTTCTTTGATGTTTTAAGTAATTTTATGGGATTTTGCTTTTTGGGATTTTTTGCTTTTCAGACAAAAAATTTTTTTTTGTTTTTTTTGGCATTTGTCGGTGTTTTAAGGATTTCTTGATGTTTTAAGTAATTTTTTGGGATTTTGCTTTTCAGACAAAAAATTTTTTTTTGGCATTTGTCGGTGTTTTATGGATTTCTTTGATGTTTTAAGTAATATTTTGGGATTTTTTGCTTATTGGGATTTTGCTTTTTGGGATTTTGCTTTTTGGGATTTTGCTTTTCAGACAAAATTTTTTTTTTTTTGTTTTCTGGCATGTGTCGGTGTTTTAAGGATTTCCTTTGATGTTTTAAGTAATTTTTAAGTAATTTTTTGGGGATTTTGTTTTCTTTTCAGACAAAAAAAATTTTTTTTTTGGCGTTTTTTTGGCATTTGTCGACGTTTTAAGGATTTCTTTGATGTTTTAAGTAATTTTAATTTAATTTCTTGGGGATTTTGCTTTTCGGTGACAAATTTTTTTTTGTTTTCTGGCATTTGTCGGTGTTTTATGGATTTCTTTGATGTTTTGAGTAATTTTTTGGGGATTTGCTTATTGGGATTTTGCTTTTCAGACAAAAATTTTTTTTTTCGTTTTTTTGGCATTTGTCGGTGTTTTATGGATTTCTTTGATGTTTTAAGTAATTCTTAAGTAATTTTTTTGGGGATTTTGCTTTTTAGGATTTTTGCTTTTCAGACAAAAAATTTTTTGTGTTTTGGCATTTGTCGGTGTTTAAGTAATATTTTGGGATTTTGCTTATTGGGATTTTGCTTTTCAGAAAAAAATATTTTTTTTTCTCGTTTTTTGGCATTTGTCGGTGTTTTTTATGGAATTCTTTGACGTTTTAAGTAATTTGGAAGCAATTTTTTGGGGATTTTGCTTTTCACAAAAAAATTTTTTTTTGGCGTTTTTTTGGCATTTGTCGACGTTTTTAAGGATTTCTTTGATGTTTTAAGTAATTTTAATTTAATTTCTTGGGGATTTGCTTTGCAGACAAATTTTTTTTTGTTTTCTGGCATTTGTCGGTGTTTTATGGATTTCTTTGATGTTTTAAGCAATTTTTTGGGGATTTTTGCTTATTGGGATTTTGCTTTTCAGACAAAAATTTTTTTTTCTGTTTTTTGGCATTTGTCGGTGTTTTATGGATTTCTTTGATGTTTTAAGTAATTTTAAGTAATTTTTTGGGGATTTTGCTTTTTGGGATTTTGCTTTTCAGCCAAATATATTTTTTTTTTGGCGTTTTTTTGGCATTTGTCGACGGTTTAAGGATTTCTTTGATGTTTTAAGTAATTTTAATTAATGCCGCTTTGGGGATTTTGCTTTTCAGACAAATTTTTTTTTGCTTCTGGCATTTGTCGGTGCTTTATGGATTTCTTTGATGTTTTAAGTAATTTTTCGGGATTTTTTGCTTTATTGGGGATTTGCGCTTTTCAGACAAAAAAACTTTTTTTTGTTTTTTTTCTATTTGTCGAAAATGTTTTAAGTTGATTTTCTTTTGATGTTTTAAGTAATTTTTTGGGATTTTGCTTTTTGGGATTTTGCTTTTCTAGACAAAAAATTCTTTTTTGTTTTTTTTGGCACTTGTCAGATGTTTTATAGATTTCTTTGATGTTTTAGTAATTATTTGGGATTTTGCATTTTTGATTTTGCTTTTCAGACAAAAATTTTTTTTTTCAAAAAAGTTTTTTGGCATTTTCAAAAAATTTTATGGATTTCTTTGATAAGTTTTAGGGTAATATTTCATGGGATTTTGTTAGATTTTATTTTTCAGACAAAAAATTTTTGTTGTTTGGCATTTTTCGGTATTTTAGGCTTTACATTTTGATGTTCTAAGTAATTTTTGGGATTTTGCTTTTCGAGACAAAAAAATTTTTTTTTGGCATATTTGTCGGCGACGTTTTATGGATTTTTGATGTTTTAAGTAATATTTTGGGATTTTGCTTATTGGGATTTTGCTTTTTGGGATTTTTTAAGTTTTTTGGGATTTTGCTTTTCAGACAAAAATTTTATGTTTATATTTTCTGGCATGTCGCGGTGTTTTAAGGATTTCTTTGATTGTTTTAAGTAATTTTTTTTTGGGTTGCTTTTGGGATTTTGTTTTCAGACAAAATTATTTTTTTGTTTTTTGGATATCTTGTCGGTAGTTTATAGATTTCCTTGATGTTTTAAGTAATATTTTGGGATTTTGTGCTTTATTAGATTTTATTTTCAGAAAAATATTTTTTTTCAGCTTTGTCGCATTTGTCGGGATTTTATGGATTTCTTTGGTGTTTTAAGTAATTTTTTTAACCAATTTCTTGGGGATTTTGTTTTCAGACAAAATTTTTTTTGTTGAAACCCCCCCCCCCCCCCCAAGCTTTAAAACTTGCTACGCCCTTGCCCATGATGGCCTTATCTCATATATATATTGTTTTTCTTTGTTTCTTGCGGCCTTGGCTCCTAAGATCCGAGCATATCGAAAAAAGCCTTTTTTGACCAAAATGACAGATCGAGAATACCCTAAAAAAGAAAAAATTTGAGAATCTCTTTTTCATAAAAAAAAACTCCCTTGTAACTTGTATTTAACATATCAACTAATGAGAAATTTTTTTTAGTATATCAAGTTTTTACATCAGCATTTAGATAATACAGAATCTTTCGCGTTTAAAATTAAATACGACACGATATATTATCGGTTTTTAATAAAAGTTTTATTTGAAGTTTGAATTTAACAGTTTAGCTGTTGTAAATATGCAAAAAAAAATTCAATTTATTTTTGTTTTTAAATCTTTTTTGTTTTTTTGGCATTTTTTCTAAAATTTTCGATGTTTATAGCTGACTAACTAAGTTTGATTAGAAAAAAACGGTAAACGGGTTTGAAAATCCCTAAGATGGCAGGTTTGATCTCCGTAGTTAGCTCATAACTCTCAAAAATTTGTTGACCTGTGAAATTAGTTAGGGTTTATAGAAATTAAGCACGCTTAATTAATTAATTTGCAGCATAACCTTACATAAAACAACAGAATCTCTTAGTAAACTAATTATCGTTAACCCGTGATCGGGTAAGGAAGGGATCTGGCGACCTGTGACATTGAGAGTGTAGTTGAAGGACCTTTTAAGTCCTTGTGGCTTAAAATTAATCGTACAATTACAATCCAGATATCTTTTTATATTGCACTCTTATTAAGTATATTTTTTGTCTTAGGGCACGTGCAAAGTGAGTTTTTATTTTTATGAAAATTTCAAAATTTTGAGAAATTTTATTTCGAAATAAAACGCAAATTTTTAAGAAGTTGCCAAATTTAATTTATGCACATAAAATGCTTTTTCTGAAATAAAAATTTTGGAAAAAAATTTTGAAAAAGTATAAATTTTAAAAATTTCAGAATTTTCAAAATTTTACGAAAAAAAAACTCACTTTGCACGTGCCCTTAATAAATTAGCTTTTTTTTACGAACTTGACAAATGGCGAAGTCGTTGGCTGACTTATGTTGATGCCAAAATATTCTGATCAATATTTATGGTAAAATTTTAGTCAGATTATTTAAAAAAAAGAAGTTTTTTTCGATATTGAAATAAGTTGTCGTTAGGCGAAAGCGCTTTTAGGCAAAATTATTTTCATTTTAGAAAAAGTGGGGCTACAGACCCTTGATGTGTTTTTAGGCCTTGATATATCATAATACACAATAATGTTGATTATTGTCCAGCCCGAAAAACTTGTAGTGGAGGAGACCCTTAAGCCGCGATTGGTACTGTGGGGTTTTTAGTATTTTGAAGATCTTCAAATATATTATATTTTATTGGCCAAAACTTTGTGACTTTATTTCTTAAATATATAACAAAATAAGTAATTAAAATTTAGTCTATGTCTAATAATAACATTTGTTTAGAATTTAGAAATTGAATTAGGGGCCGTATAAACTCCACATGTGAATCATAAAAATTTACTTAGAAAATCAAAGAAATACATAAAACACCGACAAATGAAAAAAAACGAAAAAAAATTTTTGTCTGAATAGCAAAATCCCCCAAAAATTACTTAAAATTACTTAAACATCAAAGAAATTCATAAAACACCGATAAATGCCTAAAAACAAAAGAAAAATTTTTGTCTGAAAATCAAAATCCCCAAAAAATTACTTAAAATTACTTAAAACATCAAATAAATTCATAAAACACCGACAAATGCCAAAAAAACAAAAAAAAAATTTGTTTGAAAAGCAAAATCCCCCAAAAATTACTTAAAATTACTTAAAACATCAAAGAAATACATAAAACACCGACAAATGCCAAAAAAACAAAAAAAAATGTTATGTCTGAAAATCAAAATCCCCAAAAAATTACTTTAACTTCAAACATCAAAGAAATACATAAAACACCGACAAATGCCAAAAAACTAAAAAATGTTATGTTTGAAAAGCAAAATCCCCAAAAAATTACTTAAAATTACTTCAAACATCAAAGAAATCCATAAAACACCAACAAATGCCAAAAAACGAAAAAAAAATTTGTCTGAAAAGCAAAATCCCCAAAAAATTACTTAAAACATCAAAGAAATCCATAAAACACCGACAAATGCCAAAAAACGAAAAAAAAATTTTGTCTGAAAAGCAAAATCCCCCAAAAATTACTTAAAATTACTTAAAACATCAAAGAAACCCTTAAAACGTCGACAAATGCCAAAAAACAAAAAAAAAATTTTGTCTGAAAAGCAAAATCCCAAAAAGCAAAATCCCCAAAAAATTACTTAAAATTAATTAAAACATCAAAGAAATACATAAAACACCGACAAATGCCAAAAACCAAAAAAAAAAAATTTTGTCTGAAAAACAAAATCCCCAAAAAATTACTTAAAACATCAAATACATAAAACACCGACATGTGCCAGAAAACAAAAAAAAAATTTTGTCTGAAAAGCAAAATCCCCAAGAAATTAATTAAAATTACTTAAAACATCAAAGAAATCCTTAAAACGTCGACAAATGCCAAAAAAACGCCAAAAAAAAATTTTTTTGTCTGAAAAGCAAAATCCCAAAAAGCAAAATCCCCAAGAAATTAATTAAAATTACTTAAAACATCAAAGAAATCCTTAAAACGTCGACAAATGCCAAAAAAACGCCAAAAAAAAATTTTTTTGTCTGAAAAGCAAAATCCCAAAAAGCAAAATCCCAAAAAATTACTTAAAACATCAAAGAAATCCTTAAAACACCGACACATGCCAGAAAACAAAACAAAAATTTTTGTCTGAAAAGCAAAATCCCAAAAAGCAAAATCCCAAAAAGCAAAATCCCAATAAGCAAAATCCCAAAATATTACTTAAAACATCAAAGAAATCCATAAAACACCGACAAATGCCAAAAAAAATTTTTTGTCTGAAAAGCAAAATCCCCAAAAATTACTTAAAACATCAAAGAAATCCTTAAAACACCGACAAATGCCAAAAAAACAAAAAAAATTTTTTGTCTGAAAAGCAAAATCCCAACAAAATCCCATAATATTACCTAAAACATCAAAGAAATCCATAAAACACCGAAAAATGCCAAAAAACGAAAAAAAAATTTTTGTCTGAAAAGCAAAATCCCAAAAAGCAAAATCCCAAAATATTACTTAAAACATCAAAGAAATCTATAAAACACCGACAAATGCCAAAAAAAACAAAAAAAAATTTTTTGTCTGAAAAGCAAAATCCCAAAAAGCAAAATCCCAAAAAATTACTTAAAACATCAAAGAAATCCTTAAAACACCGACAAATGCCAAAAAAACAAAAAAAAAGTTTTTGTCTGAAAAGCAAAATCCCAATAAGCAAAATCCCCGAAAAATTACTTAAAACATCAAAGAAATCCATAAAACACCGACAAATGCCAGAAAACAAAAAAAAAATTTGTCTGAAAAGCAAAATCCCCAAGAAATTAATTAAAATTACTTAAAACATCAAAGAAATCCTTAAAACGTCGACAAATGCCAAAAAAACGCCAAAAAAAAAATATATTTGGCTGAAAAGCAAAATCCCAAAAAGCAAAATCCCCAAAAAATTACTTAAAATTACTTAAAACATCAAAGAAATCCATAAAACACCGACAAATGCCAAAAAACGAAAAAAAAAATTTTTGTCTGAAAAGCAAAATCCCAATAAGCAAAATCCCCAAAAAATTACTTAAAACATCAAAGAAATCCATAAAACACCGACAAATGCCAGAAAACAAAAAAAAAATTTGTCTGAAAAGCAAAATCCCCAAGAAATTAATTAAAATTACTTAAAACATCAAAGAAATCCTTAAAACGTCGACAAATGCCAAAAAAACGCCAAAAAAAAATTTTTTTGTGAAAAGCAAAATCCCCAAAAAATTACTTAAAATTACTTAAAACATCAAAGAAATCCATAAAACACCGACAAATGCCAAAAAACGAAAAAAAAATATTTTTTCTGAAAAGCAAAATCCCAATAAGCAAAATCCCAAAATATTACTTAAACACCGACAAATGCCAAAAAACAAAAAAATTTTTTTGTCTGAAAAGCAAAATCCTAAAAAGCAAAATCCCCAAAAAATTACTTAAAATTACTTAAAACATCAAAGAAATCCATAAAACACCGACAAATGCCAAAAAACGAAAAAAAAAATTTTTGTCTGAAAAGCAAAATCCCAATAAGCAAAATCCCCAAAAAATTACTTAAAACATCAAAGAAATCCATAAAACACCGACAAATGCCAGAAAACAAAAAAAAATTTGTCTGAAAAGCAAAATCCCCAAGAAATTAATTAAAATTACTTAAAACATCAAAGAAATCCTTAAAACGTCGACAAATGCCAAAAAAACGCCAAAAAAAAATTTTTTTTGTCTGAAAAGCAAAATCCCCAAAAAATTACTTAAAATTACTTAAAACATCAAAGAAATCCTTAAAACACCGACACATGCCAGAAAACAAAAAAAAAAATTTTGTCTGAAAAGCAAAATCCCAAAAAGCAAAATCCCAAAAAGCAAAATCCCAATAAGCAAAATCCCAAAATATTACTTAAAACATCAAAGAAATCCATAAAACACCGACAAATGCCAAAAAAAAATTTTTTGTCTGAAAAGCAAAATCCCAAAAAATTACTTAAAACATCAAAGAAATCCTTAAAACACCGACAAATGCCAAAAAAACAAAAAAAAATTTTTTGTCTGAAAAGCAAAATCCCAAAAAGCAAAATCCCATAAAATTACTTAAAACATCAAAGAAATCCATAAAACACCGAAAAATGCCAAAAAAACGAAAAAAAAAATTTTTGTCTGAAAAGCAAAATCCCAAAAAGCAAAATCCCAAAATATTACTTAAAACATCAAAGAAATCTATAAAACACCGACAAATGCCAAAAAAAACAAAAAAAAATTTTTTGTCTGAAAAGCAAAATCCCAAAAAGCAAAATCCCAAATTAAAACATCAAAGAAATCCTTAAAACACCGACAAATGCCAAAAAAACAAAAAAAAAATTTTTGTCTGAAAAGCAAAATCCCAAAAAGCAAAATCCCAAAAAATTACTTAAAACATCAAAGAAATCCTTAAAACACCGACACATGCCAGAAAACAAAAAAAAATTTTTTGTCTGAAAAGCAAAATTCCAAAAAGCAAAATCCCAAAAAGCAAAATCCCAAAAAGCAAGTTTCCCGCCAAAAAATGATTTATTACTTAAGGATTTTGCTTTTTGGGATTTTGCTTTTTAGGATTTTGCTTTTTGGGATTTTGCTTTTTGGGATTTTGCTTTTTGGGATTTTGCTTTTTGGGATTTTGCTTTTCAGACCCACCCAATGTTTTTAAATCAAATTATAAATTTTTTTTAATTAATGGATTTTAGAAAATTTAATTTTTAAAACTAAGACATTTTAGAAAAATATTAGATAAACTTTTATTTAAAATTGCATGATATAATTTGCATGTAAATTAGGTAGATGTATTTATTCTAACATATATTGTAAAGCATTTAGCAATTCAGGGCAATAGCTCATTTGCCTATAAAAATAAGCAATTGTTTTATACTTTACCGCCTTAAGTATAAGCATTTTTCTACCCTTATGGCTTAATACACTAGGGCATTTAGATCTTGCTAATCGTCCAAAGCCCAAGATAAATATACTTTCTTCCTAATTCTCTTAACCAAATATATTTTTACTGTAATTTAAATTTTATTATTTTTGTAAAAAATTTATAATTTTCAATGTTTAAAATCTTATAGTATTAATTAAATTTTCCCCTATAATAAATTTCAATAATTTGTCTACTTTTATTAAGATTGTTTAATACTTCGGTAATAAACTAGCAAAGGAAGTGCACCACGTAAAATCAATATTGGAAGGGTTTTTAAAAATTGTATACCCAATTTTATTCTATGGAATTGAAAGGATTGAGGTATTCATGTTAGGTTTGAGGGGGGTATTAATATCAAACGTATGAAATAGATTTTTTTGCTTTATGTTCATTAATTATAAAATTTAGTAAAAAAATAAAATGCATAATTTAATATAACAAAAATAATTTTTCTCTAAAATTTTGGGTAGACTGCATTATTGCTATGAGAGCATTTATAGTTTGATTTTATGAATAAATTAATGCTAAAAAATAATTTTTGAATGTTAACTTTATTTGTATTTTTTTTTGATTATGACACAAACAATAAAAAGATAAAGTTTCATGGAATAAATTGGGTAGTTAACTAAGTATTCTGGCTAAATAAATAATTCATATAATTTTAATTCTCTTTATTTAGCTGCCTGTGTGATTATTTTTAGAATAACCTTTACGCAACATTCCCTAAATTAACTAAAAACTAACAAAACCTACTAAAAAGATGCATTATTGAGACTCGCTTTGTACATATTTGCATTTTGGCTCACTGTAAATATTTATGTAAAATACAATATTAGCACTAGTTCAAATTTTAAAACTTTAATTAAAACCTGTACTTAGACAAACATAATGACGTTTGGGCTTGAACGAATATTTTAATAAAAATTTATATTTTTGAATGTGGCTTGTTAATGTTTTTTTTGCAAAATTTGAGAACAATGGAATAATCAATCAGCGCTTTATCAATTTTATTAAAACGCTAATACCAAATGCTCCAACGTAATTAAAAACTTTTGTTATATTTTTTAAAACATAAAAACAATTTAAGGCATTACTTTTCGACTAAATATTAAATCTAATAATATCACCTGGTAAAATGAGTGTTACGCTTAAACCTTATCTGAATGCAGTTAGACATTCTTTATCAGCAGCGATATGTATTGAAAATTTTTCGTCTCAAGTTATTGAAAGACACAATAAACCCGAAGTTGAAATAAAGTTAGTAAACTTGAATTTATTTTTAGATGTAATAAAGAGCTTATATTAAATCCTATTGTGATTAGTAGGAGTGAAAAAGAAAAAGTTCTTATTGAGCCATCTATAAACTCTATTCGAATTAATATTGCTATTAAACAAGCAGATGAGCTTGAAAGATTTCTTTGTAAAAAATTTACAAAGTTTTTAATTTTGAGGGCTGACAATTTCTCTGTGTTAAGAAAAAAGCCACTACCTGTTAATTTTATATTTATAATTTCTAGGGCTATAGTATTAGTTTTTTAATCACTAACTTCCACATTGAAACAATGTACAAGCACAAATTAGTTGATTTCATAATTTATTTTATGGAGGAAATTGATAAGGAAATCAGTGATATGAAATTATCTTTAAATACCAGGGCTAGGATAACTGCTGAGGAATATTTAAAGAGAGTAAAGTTATATAGATTAATTTTTTAGTTTTAAAATAAATGAAAATTATATTTAATAATGTTATATAATATATTAAATGTTGAAAATAATGTATAATAAATTCTGCATTTATTATTGATGAATAAATTATAATTTGATATTTTTATAATTCTTTGCAATTTCGTACATACTTTTTATTTCATTTGCATCTGGCAGCAAATTATCAGTACCTGTAATGATTAAATATGAACAAAATACTTTTATTTAAAACACAAGAGCCATGATAATCTGTGCAATTTAAATCCAAAAATTTTGATAAATTTTTAGATGTTATTCCTCCAACAACCATAATACTAAGTTTGTTACCAGAATTTTCTATTAAATTTCTCAAATTTTTTAATCTTTCATCAAGTGACCCATCACCACCTGCTGTTAAAATACGTGTTATGCCTAGCTCTTTTAGTTGGCTTAAACCTTTATATGGATCTTTAATTTTGTCAAAGGCTCTATGAAATATTGTTGAAGCTGGCAGACATAATTTTATTAGTTCAATGTTTCTTTTGATATCAATATTATTGTTTTCATCCAAAATTCCTTAATATATAATTACCATAAAATTACCAAAAACAAATCCATCGGCATGCTGTGATTTAAAATGCAATATGTCCTTTTTCATAACGTCAAATTCAAATTTAGTGTAGCAAAAATTTCCAGGTCGTGGTCTTATCATAATCATTATTGGTTTTTTGTGGATATTAATTTCTTTTACTGACTCATATAGCCCATAAGAGGGAGTTAAACCATCGAGTTTTAACGCACAACATAATTCTAAACGAGAAGCTCCGTTATCTAAAGCTATTTTTGCAGCTTCAATATTGTCTACGCACACCTCCATATAAAAACCTCATTCATGCATAATATAGCCCATGTCTTGTAATATTTTTTGTTAGTAAAATAAATACTAGGATTACGAAATAAAAACGCTTTTTATTAAGGGCAATCAGGCACTAATGCATTGTTATTACTTTATTCGTGTTGCTACCCCGCTGATGCATTAAAAAAGTGTTACATGCTTTTTAACTTATATATTGGTATAAATATTATCAAAAGTTAACTATATAAAATAAAAAATACAATTTTTATAAAAATTTTCTACTAATTGGCATATTACTGCTCCTGATAGTCACAAAAAAAATTGCCAATATATTTGCTTTAAAAAATGATTGAAATATAAAAAACTTTATCAAATAGATTTGCTTTAAAAAAATTCTATTTACAATACTATTAATTAGTGATCAAAATAAGATATGTACAGTATGTACACACCCTAAGTTTGTAACTGCGAATTAATTTAACAAAATAAATATTGGCGCAGCCATATTTTGACCAATAAACTAATTACTGCAATAATAAAAATGTTTTCGTTGATATTTATAATAACCGCGGTTATGTATGAAGCTACCTAGTGCATTATCGTGAACAAATGTATCCCAATTTTTTTTCTATATTTCAGAAAGGATATATTAAAAATATATTTTAAATAGTATTTTAAGAGAATTAGGTGTTTTTTAATATAATTGGAAATATTTTTGATTTTTACTTTTATGTTTTTTAGCATAATACAGAAACAGGTTAAAAATAAGATTTTATTTTTTAAAGAAGCAATTTTTTTATGAATAAAAAGGTTGTAACAAGCGCACAAATGTCTCTGTATGTGGTTGGTTTTACAAAGTTTAATAAAAAAAATTATAGATATAATTAGCTTGACTCCCATAACATCAATTTTTTCAAGACTTGAAATAAAAAAAACATTAAACTTAATCTGAATAGCAAAATCATATAGAAAAAATGCTAAAAATTTGATATTGTCTATTTTCAAATTTTTTTTTAAATTATTTTTGTAAGTTTTTCGAAAAATTCATGTATAGAACAGGTCGACAAAAAGCAATAAATTATCATCGAGAACTATGACAATTCTGCCAAATAACCTACATTATGGCCTTATCTCATATATTTTTCCGTTTGTAGCTATAGAATTTAGTCTCGGCTATTTCGATAGGTAAATCAAAAAAATGGGCGAGTTTGGCCGAATTGACTGATTTTGCGATCTCGAGAATACCTAACCAAAAACTAAAAAAATTTTTTTTGAAGTCACCTAAATATTCTTTTCATCAATAAGGCCTCGTGCAAAGTCAGTTTTTAAATAAATTTTCAATATTATTATAATTTTGTAAAACTCACTTTTAAAAATGCGTCAAAATTATTATCGCACAAATTTTGTTTATAAAAAAAAATTGCAAAAATTTTGTAAACTAAAAATTTGAAAATTCAGAATCTTTATATGTTACAAAATTAAAAACTCATTTTGATCGTTTACTAATGAAAAAATTTATCTTATATCAACATTTTGATTACACTAATTATTTGGCACCCCTGCCTAAACATGACCCAATATTTATATATGAAAATATTATTTAAAATTTGAATATATTTAGTTGTTTTATATATAATTAACAATTTTTAATACACACTTTAAATTGTCGGATACCAAAACCTTTATAATTTCACGGTTAAGGCAAATAACTTTGTTTTTTTCATTGTTCTTAAAAAGTGAAAAACGAAGTTATCTCTACATTAAGATAATGCTTGGGAAGCAAAATAAATCACAAATAAATTGTTTTAAACTACTTAAATTGTCAATAAGAATATTCTCATATTGTGTATTAGTAATCAACCTGGAAAACTTGGACAAGAACAAAGGTTGTTATAAATATTGATTATTGATTTTATGAGCATAAATATAAAAGTTCGATAAAAATCTATGAAGGCTCGTAGTGCCGTAAAAATTTACAATATGGCCTTATCATTGCCGTACCAAAGAGCCCCCTCTCCCTTTGCTAAATGATCTTGTGAAACGTAAATACAATAAAATTAGGGTTATATGACATACCCCACCCCATCGTTTCCCCTTGTGGTACAGCCCTGTGTCTTAGTTAATGTTTTACCTATTTTCACAATCGGATGTCCTTAAAAACGCGAGTACGTCAAAAAATGGCAAAAGGTCTGATTTTGCGACAGCGTCTTTTATAGAAAATTAAAAAAATTTTCTACATATTAGAATTAATTACCTTCAATTTTTTGTTAGATTATGAAGTTTGGAATGTTAAAATACATCAAGCTCCATCCGTATTTAGGTTACAAAATGTTTTGCGCCCAAACTTATAAAAATATCACAATTTTTATACCGACTCAATATAATTATTTTTTGAATTTAAAATTTGGGTTGTTCTATGTAAAAAAATATTAATAATTTATTATTTTACTTAGTCCCATTTGTTTTTATAACATTCCTTATTATGAATTTTTACTTTATAGCAAGGTTACAAAATTTGACTATAAAAAACTGTATACAATGTTGACAGCTACGAATATTGCCCTTTTCCCTTTGCCTTTTTTTCCCCTTGTCTTAAGATTCCAAAAAATGTTTGAATAACTCTATAAAAAAAATATTGAGTGGACAAATAAAATAGAGTTCCAATTAAAAATTTGTCTTAGTGACTGATGGATTTACGATGATTTTGTTCTAATTTTACCCCGCGCTAAAATATACTAGTAGTAAATTATAGTTAATAAAGTTTATGATTAATTATCTAAGTTAAATGGTAATTTGTTCGCTTTTACGACATTATAATTTACAACTTGGCGTTAAAACTTTCCATTACTATAAGTTTGATTTATGCCAAAAGGTTTATATTAAGTAATATCCCTTGCCAAGAACTTAATACATATACATTATATAAACAGCTAATTTTCCGATAAATTATCACAATTACGATTTTACATCATTATTACGATTTTACATCACAATTACATTTTTCTTTACACTTTGCTATTTTAATCAATAAACTCAATCTGATACCAATTTAAAATTAAAGCCCGGACTTGTAAGCACAAGTTTGATGCCGTCCCGTCCGTAAATCGCGCTGGGCCAATTGGATCGGTGAGCCTTGGTGTTAAAATGGGCGTAATCTGGCGTATTGCCTTATTGTTTTTATAGCTAATGTTTGTAAAGAATAATTGACAAGTTTATTACAAACCATAAAAATTAATACTTAATGGACATGAATATTTTATAGCAAACAATTTATAGTTTTTAAAATGATAATACCGGACCGTAAATTTTAGGCACATATAAGCATTTAAATAAACGACCCTCAATGTCACCAAGCAATATACAATATGTCAAAGCTATTAAATTTGAGAGATACAACATGTTACACAAGCTTAAAATCTACTAACCTTTATTCCAATTTGAAAATATGTTAAACTATAAACAAATATCAATGTCAGAAACGTGAATTTTATGAAAACTTAAAAGAATGCATCCCGAAGATGGCCTAATCTCATATATATTTTTCGTTTTTCTTAGTTTCCTCCGTCTTTGGCTCCTTAGATCCGTCTATAACGAGCCTTTTTTGACCGAATTGACAGATCTAAATATAACCTAAAAAGAAAAAATTTAAAAATCTTTTTTGCATATAAAAATCCCTTGTATCTTATATTTTTATCCACAAATAATGAAAAATAAATATTATTAATATATCAAGCTCTTACAACGGCATTTAGATAAAACAAAAATATTCCGCGTCCTATACGACACCATATATTATCGTTTTTTATAAAAGTTTTATTTGAAGTTTTAATCTAACAAGTTTAGCTGTTGTAAGTTTTTTTTCAATTTATTTTTGTTTTTGAATCTTTTTTTTTTAATTTTTAATGTTTACAGCCGACTAAAAGTTTGATTAGAAAATACGGTAAACGGATTTGAAAATATCTATGGCAGGTTTGATCTCCGTAGTTAGCTCACTTTTAAAAATTTGTTGACCTGTGTTATGTGCCTTACAATACCGTCTCGCTTTTATTAAAGAAAAAAATTTATTACTAAAAGTTTTTTCAAATGGGCCAGGCGCTAACCTTTATTGATCGTTTTTATTTTTTTTAAAAAAAGTTTTCAATGTCACGCCCAACCCTGAATAAAACTATACTAATAGAGGGCATTCCAAGCTCTTAAAAAAACAGATTAAGGAGACACAATATACCATGGCTACCTCACA
>JAUIRJ010000468.1:0-15685 GCA_030555515.1 Acutogordius australiensis | reverse complement strand
ATTGGTGTGTCAATTAATCTTTATAACCTAATTAAATGTAAAACCTACCTTAAAATTAAAGGAGTTTCTCTGCCAATATCATAATATGCAATGAAATCATGCCACATTTTTCTGAAGTCAAATGCCAGAGTATCACCTGCTTACCCAAAGTTTGCCCTACATCTATTAAAAGAGAAATACCTGTTAGGTTATAGTTTTTTGGCCATTTAGGGTATATCATAAACATCTAGATTATAGTTATAATTTCTTTATTGATATAACTTATATTTGTTTTAGTATTAACAACAAATTAACTATATTGTTTTGTTAAAAGTTTTCATTAAGTTAATTATTAACATGGTTTGGTTTAATATATTTTGGCCAGTGTATATATTTTTTTATTTTGGCCATAATTAGTTTTCTTAAAAGCTTTTTATAGTCAATGGACATCTAATTTTGGATATAGCAGACTGCTGAAAAAATTGGCAAGCAATCACTTTTTATAATTATACTGTGCTGGGCAGACCAAGGGTGGAGGGGCTAAACCTAATTAATTATATTTCATAGGTCTTAACCACATGTGATAAATATCTATTTTTACTTTACTTAGTTTGTATTTTAAAATGCACTCGTCCCAATTAATAATTGATATAAATAAATCAGTAAAGCATGAAAACAAAGCATATTTCAACTATGAAATTGATACCAATTTTTTTTATTTAAATATTGATTGTACACACAACATAGTTAATCTTTTATAGGTTTATCTATTATGTAATTGTTCAAAATTTTTCTGGTTTAATATTATCTTAATGAAATCCAGGATTGTCTCAAAGAGGGGTTCATTAGGATATTAATAAACCCTTTTCTAGGTTTAGGAAAATGTAACGGCTGTCTAATATCGATGCTCCGATAACTCACACTAATTATGGAGTTTCAGTTACTTTTTCAAGCTGCCTTGTCAGCTTGCCAGCAGCAAATGTTACGACAAGTGCATTGACTGCAAAGAAGCGACTGATAATCTTCTACATTGGCTATCGTGCCCCTCACGTGGGACCTCCATAAATCCCCTAAATCTATGGACAAACCCCATCTTTTTCAAGCGCATGGGTTAAAAACAACAAACAACATAATTGTGTAGGCTCCTTATAAGAGTATTTAACTTTTTGTGAACTATCCACAAAAATAGCAAAACTATTTACACTCCTCTGGGTACGTTAATGCTTGATCTAATTTTGGTTATAATGTCTGGTATACTCATAAGATTAAAAAATTTAATTCATTTGTAAAAAGAGGATATAAATGAATATTTGACGGAAGAGAGTACAAATTCAACAACCACCTCTCCATCATTTCATAATATTGATTCATCAGTGAACCCCAAGCGGAACATTTTCAAGAAAACACCTGATCACAAAGAAAGAAATGACGAGCGCCACATACTTGATTTATCACTGAATGAAAAAGGATCAACAAATCAGGATAAATTGCCAGGCTTCTCATCCTATGTACAAGCCATGGGGGATTCATTTCAAAGAAGTGTCTATGGTACAACATTTGGGGTTAAACCAAGTTTGCATGTTACCACGGAAAACGAACCAAGCTTTGATTCTTTAGCTCGTGATACGGCAGGGCCTTCCACCCTAACCATTGAACCAATCATTTAAGAATGCCAAGTTTCTTCCACTCTATCACCATCCAATTTAATTGTCAAATCTCGACGTTCTTCTTCTAAGTTTGCCAATACATCTTGTAATGGTACAGAGGGACTGAAAAATACATCATTAAAATCACAGCCTCCGTCTACAATTTATGGTAGTACAATAGAACGCCAGACTCTTAAAAGTCGTAATAATTTCTTGGTTCCCGCTACCATATCACCAGGCGAGCCTCATACATTATTTAATAAAATGGCAACACCCCAAAGCATTTTGAACATGTCTCTTATACCAAAACCTGGCAACCTAGGGGCTCACCTCCTTGCGGGTGGTATTAAAAAACCCCTAATAAAAGGGGGAATGACAACGCAAATAGTTTTAATTTTTTAAACAACTATGCCTGCCTATAGATTGAAGGTGTTTTAATTTTTTAATGTACAATTTTAGCTCGATAAACAAGATAAAGAAGTGTCATTGGAAGTTGCAATTGAGACAATTGAAAATGATGGTAATTTTTAATATATCTTAATATGTCAAAAATAATACATTTTTATTTAATAAATATTTCGTATACCATTCTTAACATAGTCTTGACCATTCTTGTTACCTAGATGAATACCTACATCTTTTTATATACAAATTTTAATATTTGTGTTTCTAAGGTATGTTTAAAGTCAAGTTTTAACCTGGTGACTAAATAACCTTACATCAATAAATTAAAACAAAATATTATATAAGGACACGTCATTGTTATTTTTTTTATAAAATTGTTGAAATTTCGATGCATAATAGCCCGACATTGAAAAACTAAATTAAGTTTTGTCAAAAAAAAAACAAATTTATTTTCAATGTGCACATATTAGATTTTTTTGTATAACCCCTAGTTTAGTGTTATATAAAATTTTTTTAATTATAACATAGAAAACAAAATTTTTAAGTTATTTTGCATATGAAAAACAAATCTAAATATGTCTTTATATTTTTAAAAGTCCCAGAAAACGCCATCAAAAAGACTATGGATTCGAATGTTAGCCAATTTGCAAACGAAAGCATTATACGTTCTTCAAAGAGGAAATCTGACTCGCCAACTACAAAAGAACTTGTAAAAATGATTACTAAAAATAAAGTTAAAGATACACTAAAAATTGTATCAGATAAAACTCAGCCAACATTTGTTAGTGCTAAAAATCCAAAAATACTAAAACCAAAGCAGGCCCAAAGAATCCACAAAAGCCAGTATTGAATCTTTTGATGCAAGAGAAACAAAAGCTAAGAAAGGTTGGCAGATAACCCATCCATTCTTTAACTCGTAAAGCGGCCAAAAAACTGCTCAAAAATTATATTCGAACGGGCAGTGGGAGCGAAAAAAGTGCCGAAAAAACGTACAAGAATCCAGCTAAGGGGAGACCCCCAGCTTTTAAATACGTAGAGAAACCTAACCCCAAAGGTAAAGGATGTTAAAAAAACATTAGATTTGCCATTTAAAAGAAAGCTTGCTAAACCTATTGGAGATGTCAAAAATGTAAATGCCATGAAAGTTATTGAGAAAATTGGAAAAGTATTGAAATTTTTGAATAATTAATCATGTACACTATTTTTTGTTGATATTTAGAGGCAATTGTTTTGCTTAATTTCAAAATTTTAATATGAAAAAAATTCAAATTATACTCTCATTTTTTAGAATTCAAATTTTAAAGGATGTATGAATCACCCAAATTTAGATAGTGGACACTTGCCAATTTTTTTTTGCTTTTTTTCATGGATGCCTAATTATTCCATTTAAGGATTAAGAATATTTAAAATTCTAATTTAAAAATTTTTTATGGGCAAGCTAATTCACTTAAAAACAAATAAACAAAATATAAGAACAGAATTATAATTGTAATTAAATGAACAATTCACTAAAATTTTTACTTCGCTTAGTTTAGTATATTGATAGATTATTTTTGATTTTTAGATTAGCAAACCTACTTCCACCTTAAATCGATTTCCAATTCAAACCACAGACAAAAATTTTGCTAAAAAATTTGTTAAAAATACTCAAATAGTAGATAAAAAAGTTGTTAACCCTCTTTCGCATAAATCAAAATTAGTCGAATCTCTCAAATTAGTTGTCAATGCTCAAGACAACAGGTCGAAAGTGGAAAACTTAGATAAGAATGTCATAAGTCCAGAATTATTTGGCAAATCGACTCTCATTGAAACCGAGAATAAACTAATACTCAATCCTAAATCACAATTGACCCCAAACGTGATCCCTGGCCCAAACTCTAAAAAATCTCCTGCCTTTAAAGGTATTGCTTCTTACAAATTGAAGAAATTTCGAAAATCCAACCAAATTTCGAGGAAATTCCTATCTATATTTCCTTTATGTTAATAATTACAAAATACAATCCTTTTTGCTGTACTTTTCATGTTAATATCAAATTGGGTAATTTTGCTAATTTTTATGGGCAAAAGCTTAAGGTTATTTTTGTAGTTATATTAGAATACGCCATGATCATTTTAAATATTTAAATTATTTTTTAGGATAAATCTTAACTTCCTTCTATAACATTAAAACCAGACTGATAAAATCCTTAAAGTTTTTTTGTCAATGTTTGTTACATAGCATTCGTTATTTCTAATTTATTTTGCTGCTCCTTAACAATCATTTTCTCGACGTTTTACTATTTAAATATAATTTTATTTGAAATGTGACGTGTCAGTTGTATTTTGTACACATATTCATAAGCTAATTTTCGAAAAAAAAGTAGCTTGTCGAATAGATAAATCCAGTAGCCTTAGGTCTATCTATTATAACTGCCCACCATATATAATTCTTAAAACAGCCATTCATATCGGCATATTTGCATATTTTTATATTATAAATTTAGATATAGCAGTTTACTTAAGCTGTACTTTATGCTGTAATAAAACACTGAATTTATGTCATATCTTTTTTCAGAGTCGAGCCCAAAACTCAACACTTTAAATTGGTCTGGCCATATAAAATTTATTTTTACCAAAAACTTTTAAAAGGATACATACTTAATATTTTATAAATTTATTTATCCAGGTCCGCTGACATCAATTCTATAAAATTGAAACATCATCTGGTAAGAACAGGAAAGACCCCGAGCCCGACAGGCGGCAAACGAGACAGGAAAAGAGACATTGCTTTACCCCAACGGTTTTTGGATTCATTCATTCACTTTGCTACTAAATCCAAAATTGACCATGGACGGGGGAATTTAAACTTTTGCCACCTAAAGATACTCTAGACCCAAAACGTAAGTATACAAAAATGCCCGGGGTTCAAATGTTTAATTATGAAAAATGTTGTCCCCTTCAATCGCAATCATCAGACTCGCAACAAACAGAAACGCAAATTATATGTGTTGTTACGCCTACAATACTTGGTAAGCTTTTATTTACATTTAATTTCTTATTTTAATAAATAATTGGTCTTTCATACAAATTTTTTGTTCGTTTTGCATGAAACAGAAATTAATTTGTATAAAGAGCTCTTTGCTCGAGGAAAGCAAATAAAAAAATGATCGACGTTCGTTAATATTTATCGACCTGTGTGATTATTTATATATGTATTTGTTATTATTTGTTATAAGTTGGAAGCCCCATGAATAATTCCAATGCCGCGACAATGATTGAGTCTCAAAATATAGATTTGCTCAGTATTGAACCGACTTCGAATCGTCATTCTAATCTTATAAATTCTCCAAAAATTAAATCTGCCGCCAATAGAACCACTCGCCGATCTTCGGAAAGATCGTCTAAATACACGGCTCAAAATTTATACAACGATGATGATCTGAAGGAAGCTAGACAAAATGATGCTTTGAATCTAGCAAAAACGCATCAAAAACAATTGGTACCCCATCTGGCCCAAAAATACAACCTAGTAGAGTACGACTTGATAGCTGCACGAGGAAAGCGGCTAACAAGATAAAGCAGAAGGTTATAAAAAGTCAACTTGGTAGTAAACCTTCGGTTGATAAAATACGGCCCAAAAATTTTTTAAAAACTAACGCGACAAAAAATAAGGTAAGAACAACCATTGAATCCTTGGCCTCTAATCCAACAACTAATAACAACGACCGTGAATCTCGAGTAATATTTGAAAATCTTACCAACATCCTAATCAATGAAGAAACAAAATCTCCACGTATTAACAAACTCGATAATAACAAACCCGAACCAATTATGAGTTATGGTAATTACAGACCTGATATTGTAAATGAAACTAAGTTGGGGGATGATGATGAGGAAAATACAATCAAAGCCGAAAAAAGTAAAAGTCCCACAAATCATGATCAAACCAAATGTATTGTAAATGCAAGCGATAAATTTGACCAAGTGTTTAATACTCCACGAACATGTGAGAGGAAAAGGTATTTTTAATTTCCAAAAACGTAATAAAAAGGATTATAATCATACAATATGTTTCGGGAATATAAAATATTGGTATTATATAAATTTATTGCCCACTGAACTACTTAAAAACCGTCCTGCCTTTCCCCATTTATTAAAATTAACTTAAATTAGATGATCTGCTCACTCTTTTTACTTAATCACAATTCGTATATCTTGTAACATCATTTAATTGCTGATTTCTACATTTAAAATTAACCAAATATTTGAAGTGGAATGAAGTTTGATTACTTCTAATGACCTTGAAAATTTTCCTATATGATGGTTACTTTTTAAAAAAATTGAAATTGTGCAAACAGCTTTTGGAGAATTTGTGATCTATTGAAACTTTATTAGCAATAAAATATCAAATTTGTATTTGCGATTGCTATTATATTTATTCACTTTTTTATACATAATGTTTCTAATATTAGAGCTTGAGCAAATCGCCAACCGTTTTTATACAACAAACCTTATTCCGCATCGTCGTTATATCCACCCAAAGTAGTTAACTTTTTATATAAAATTTTTTATTTTTTTAACCAAATTTTTATACACGTATGTATAAATAATTATTTAATAACCAATTTGACTTGAAGATATGTCAATTTTTTTCATTTTTTTTGCTTCTGATATCAATAACGATTTTAAATTTTCTTTGTTCTCCCTGCCCTCTACCCAGTTTAATTTAAAAAATGGATGAGACATTGATGCTAATAATGCAAAATTGGAATTTACCGACATAGTAAGATGGTCTTCAAACCTATTTTCAAAACTAGAAATCATTTTTGAGACAAGGTTTTTACAAAATTTTAAATTAGGTTTAAGGTCATTTAAATCCGCTAATTTTTCAAATAATGTTGGTACTAGTTCTCCATAAAAAAACGTTTTTTCATTTTGAAAAAAATCTAAAGCTTTGGCTAAAGGTTTAGTAACATATAAATATTCCTCAATGAAATCTAACTCAATTTGTTTAAACTTAACAATAGAAATTATTTTTGAATGATTACTTTGAAAAAGTAATCATTATCATTACAACTACTTTACTAAAAAATGTAATTAATTACCATTACAATTACTTTATAAAAAATGTGATTGATTACTAATTACTATGAGAGTAATTAGTAATTGTAATTTAATTACAAGTAATCATTACTTGCCCATCCCTGATCAAAACAAATGTATTGTAAATGCAAGCGATAAATTTGACCAAGTGTTTAATACTCCACGAACATGTGAGAGGAAAAGGTATTTTTAATTTCCAAAAATGTAATAAAAAGGATTATAATCATACAATATGTTTCGGGAATATAAAATATTGGTATTATATTAATTTATTGCCCACTGAACTACTTAAAAACTCCTGCCTTTCCCCATTTTTAAATCAAAATTAACTTAAATTAGATGATCTGCTCACTCTTTTTACTTAATCACAATTCGTATATTTGTAACCATTTAATTGCTGTTTTTACATTTAAAATTAACAAAATTTTGAAATGCTATGTGTTATTTTACTTCTAGTGACCTTGAAAATTTTCCTATATGACGGTAAGCTCCAATTAAAATTGAAAATGTGCACTGTTTTTAGTTTTGTGATTATTGAAACTTTATTAGCAATAAAATATCAAATTTGTATTTGCGATTGTATTATATTTATCTTTTTTATACATATTGTTTCTAATATTAGATTGAGCAAATCGCCAACCGTTTTTATACAACAAAGTATTCCGCATCGCGTTATATCCACCCAAAGTAGTAACTTTTTATATAAAATTTTTTATTTTTTTAACCAAATTTTTATACACATATGTATAAATAATTATTTAATAACCAATTTTTTTAATTCATTTATTTCTATAAATGTTTTTAGCCTCTTTTACAGTAGAAACCAAAACTGATGAAATTAAAGATTTGCGTAAGATTGTGTCTAACTCAGATAACAAGAATACCTCTGCAGCTAACTTATTTGCACCACAAAATAATTTACCCGAATTTATTGCCTCGTGTAATAATAATGCTAATTTTATTAAAAATAATAAATCTAAAAAAAGACGTTATTCTTCTCCCATCTTTGGCTCATCAACCATTCTTCACACATCACCTATCGATATTTTTTCATTGAAACGCAATATTTTAAGCATGGAAAGAAAAGCCTCGGTCTCAAAGAATCAGCCAATCAGACCTGTTCGCCTCAACAAAATATCGCCTAGCAAAAATGATATTAAAAAATCTAATAATGATGCTTCGATTAATAATAATTCTATCAGCTGTTTGGTATCCACAAAGCCATCCAAAACTATCTTCAAATATGACATTAAGGCTTCAACACCCATCGGCAAAGATAATCTAAACAAAGCCCTACCTCTCACAAACTTGCAACAAAACAGTTTAACTTTTAGTATTTTGCCTCCTGCAAAGCCTAAAGTTAAACGTGTTAGGAAACAAGAAGATACCCAAATATTGGCCAAAACCCCTAAAGATGATCCAATACCAGCTGCCGTCCCCAGATTACCTTTTCCTCTCACATGTTCGTGGAGTATTAAACACTTGGTCAAATTTATCGCTTGCATTTACAATACATTTGTTTTGATCATGATTTGTGGGACTTTTACTTTTTTCGGCTTTGATTGTATTTTCCTCATCATCATTCCCCAACTTAGTTTCATTTACAATATCAGGTCTGTAATTACCATAACTCATAATTGGTTCGGGTTTGTTATTATCGAGTTTGTTAATACGTGGAGATTTTGTTTCTTCATTGATTAAAATGTTGGTAAAATTTTCAAATATTACTTGAGATTCACGGTCGTTGTTATTATTTGTTGGATTAGAGGCCAAGGATTCAATGGTTGTTCTTACCTTATTTTTTGTCGCGTTAGTTTTTAAAAAATTTTTGGGCCGTATTTTCTCAACCGAAGGTTTACTACCAAGTTGACTTTTTATAAACTTCTGCTTTATTTTGTTAGCCGCTTTCCTCGTGCAGCTATCAAGTCGTACTCAAACAGCTGATAGAATTATTATTAATCGATCTCCCCTGACCATCAACTTAGCGATTATATTTTTGTTATATTTTTTATAATCTGGCATTGTAAAAATATTAGCACTAATGTAACCGGTGAGTTAATTGTCAGGACAGATGTTTCAATTTATTCTAACTCCCAATGATGGGCTGTTGTTTGCTGCGGAGATGACGTGGAAAAACGTGTCGTAGGAAATCCTTTCAGGGGCAGGTATAAAGTGGTTTGAAAATCCTAAGGGCTCTAACTTCGTCAGGTTGGGGCATCTGGAAGCCGACAACGATTCGCGTGGCTTAAGATACCATATCAACACCCATACTTCTTGACACAAAAGGAGTCAGCCGTGAAACACGAAGGTTGCAGCAACCTAATTTGGTTACCATTAATAGTAGAAAATGAAATTGAATACGCACAGAGGACGGCATCGTAAAAAATATATGAGACGAGAGACAATCTTATATTGTATGTTAATAGGTCCGTTGATCTTGAGTGTGTGAGCGATGGCCGACCATATGCGCAAAATCTCGACCATCGCGGGATTGATGTTTTAGGGCGGCGTGTTAAACTTGGCGGCCTCAAAGGCGATCTCATCCTGTTGACGGCTACGCACAACAGTTTTCTCTTCTATGCCACGGCGTCCACGCAAATCTGCAAGTTTGGTATGAAACAATTGTGCAAAGAATTAAAAAAATTTAAGATAATTTGACATAATTTTCCCATTAACTCAAAGACTCTTATATGCTAAATTACCCCTATAATTGTTCTTTGAGCCCTTACTAGTTATAAAGATATCACTTTAGCGTTGAAAATAAATTTGGAAATGAGAAGTGAATGGGTCTCGTAGACGACATGGTTTGATTCCAGTATTCCTTCAAATCTCCGTACCCATAAGCTATGTTCGTAGCTCCTCCACTTAACAAGCGTGGGGGAAATTGCACAGGGATAGCTGTGTAGGCAGTAAAACAAAAATTGTAAGTATCAATACATTCGGTTTTCTTCATTTTCTTTAAATAAATAGTAATTAATAGGAAACAATATCCTAAAATAATACAAATTCAAATAATATTTTTATGACTCGCAAAAACTTGGTATTATTTCTTAAAATGAATTCAAACAATTTTATTTTAGGTTTTTTTTAGGTAAGCTAGAAGTCGCTTCTTCCCCATTTTTTTTATAAATAGCTAATAAAACTGAGGGCAAATATTTGAAAAATATATATGAGATAAAATGCAATTACTATATTGTCTCAATGATAAATTCCTATGACAAAATATGGGAGTATAAAAAGATATTAATAAATAAGGTCATAAACCAAAGATACAACAGAAAAAGGTTTATTAATAATAAAGAGAATACATTAAAGATTAACTACTAAAGAGATGTTTATTTAATACGAAACTCTAAATTTTCATTTGCAAATAATAATCTAATAACGAAAAATATTTCAAAGCATACCGTGGAAACGACTTAAATGGAGCGTTGATAAAACTGTTGTGACTTAGCTCCCTTTTTAAGGTAATTGAAAATTTAAATTTTCGCAAACTTCTATTTTTGAAAATTTCCATATAGCTTAAATACATCACATAGTTTCATTGTCAATTCCAGCTGTGGTATCAAACTTGGTAACAATTTCACCCGAACTATATTTTTCAAGCCCGTTTGGAATAAATCTAAATTTGATTTGGCAATATCAAAAATATTTAGGTCTTTACAATTTTTAAAGGTAGAATTGAACGAGAGGGCATAACCGTTAGGGAGGCTACTTTTAGCCCTGTCGATACTAGGCCATTACTTGTTTTTTAAAATATTTCGGCCAGCAAAAACACATAATATTTTATTATATTCTAAATTTACAACTGATCCGAAAGTAAAATTTTATTTGTTGTGCTGATATATATTTATAATTGGAATTTTCCTGATCCGTTTTGAAATCGAAATAGAATTGTTATTTTGTTGTTAGAATTTTTTGAGCTTCTAAAGCCCTAAAAAAAAGCTATGCCTTGACAAATTCCAACCCTCAACCTCGTGCGTGTGAGAAAGGAATGTTTGTTAAACTTTCTATTATTTTTTTTTTGATTTTAGAATTTAGGTTCAGTTTAAATTTTCTGCCCATAAATTAGCCGAGTTTTATTTAAAAGATATGAATGTCATAAATGATTTTTATAAAATATTTTTTCCCCGCGATTAGACAAGTGAACAAAATGTTTTTGAAATAATCATATTTTTATTAAATTTGGGTTATAAAATGCTAAAAATATACGTTTGTCACTTAATTTTTTTTTATTATCTTAAGAAAAATATTTTTGGCAACTTTTTTAACAATGTGTTTTTCATTTTATTATTTTGAAAGGGAAGCATTTGTTTAACTTTTCCTTATAAATATATACATAATTTGATTTTAATTTAGTAACAATTCTTTTTTTTCAAGCAGCTTAGATTTAGACTTAGCTTTGTACTATAACTATAATATTCCTTAAATTATTCTACTCATGTATTTTTTGTTATGAATTTACGAAGCTAATTTATAATGATAGTTTTATACTGTATTAATTTTTATTTAAGATTTTTTATTTTTTTCAAAAAATATTTGATAAGAAAATAGAATTTTAAGTTTAGAATACTTAAAAATATAATTTTTTGAATAGATTAATGTAAATATATTTTTGCACTTATATCTATTTGTATTACATAAGCGCAAATCAATATTTATTATATTTTATGATACATTAATCTTTTAATATCATATGTTGTTATATAAAATAAAATATTAATTTTAAATTTAAATTTAGGGTTAATCTACTTTTTGTTTGATATGTAATGTATACGCAAATCTGAATATCTAAGATATTTATTGCAAATATATTACCTGATTGACCACAAATATTGAATGAATGTGGGATACAGTTAATATTACACAAGTCTTCTAAAATTAATGAGCTTGCTGCAAAGACCAAATAGGCCATCTTAATAATTTAATCCGTTTACCGTTTTTTATAAATTAAATATTGTAAATCAGCTATGAACATCGAAAATTTTGAAATAATTAAAAAAAAAATAATCTATATATAATTATTATTATTATTTATGAAAGAGATTTAAATTTTAATAATTTATTAAAAACTAACAACATATCGTGTCCTATGTTAATTGGCATGTAATATTATAAATCTAGAAGTAAGAGCTTATAATTTTAATTCTCATTATTTGATATATATAAAGTTTTGATGTGGAAAAAGGATTATTAATTTTTTTTCTTTGGGGATTATTGCGAAATCCGTAAATTTGAAAAAAAATTTTTTTACAGACTGGCAATTTAGCCAAGGGCTTAAGAAATTACGAAAAACGGGAAATATATAGGAGTTAAGGCCCTTATGGGGATTATTCTATTTCAATGTGTAAAACTTTTTTTCTCACAATGATATTAGCCTATGATTAAGCTCATAAATCTCAAAAATTTGTTCGATGTATTATATAAAATAACTAAAATTTCCGTCAAAATATTTGGGTATATTACAACAAGGTGTAAATCCAAGAATGTGCAGGCACCAATTTTGAAGCTTTTAAATTCCTCCCTTCGTCAAACGAGCAAGAAGGTTAAATTATTCATAAATATCGTTGTTCTACCTGTATTATCTGAATCAAAGCTCAAATGGGGAACGTCTATGAAGTAGGGCAAGCGAAAAACGTGAAATCCCAAAATTGGTTTTTTAAGTTAATTATACACGATAAAAATTGTAAAAAACTACCTCTACGTAACCAAATGTCTAGCCCCTCAACAAAGGGTTATCTCTTTTATTTTGATTATATAATTTCAACAATTTTACAATAAATTTTATAAAAAATTATTAAATTTTTGTTAAATTAATTTTGTTTTTATCATCCTCAAGTCTATTTTTTCGAGTATTGTTAATTGATGATTATGGTTCGTTTGATATCCCATTCTTATTATGCATCAGTTAACGTTTGACACTATTTTGCAAATCTATGACATACAAATTCGTACAAAATATTTACTGTGTTGTGCCGGTCAGCCAATAATCATAAAAACAGCTAAAAACAAAATTTGGCTCGCGCGTAAATCATCTAATGATGGTTGGCAAACTTTAGTAGTAAAGTTGTCCAACCCTCTTTCCCCATTAAATTCAACCGCTGGTTATATCATAAAATAAAAATATTTTAAGGGGGGCAACTGCCTCCTTTTGACAACCTCTAAATACGCCCCTGCTAGTACCGCAAACCTTTCCTTTGTCTCCCAATTAATACAAACTGTTAGCATTATAACTAGGTAGCAATTTAACAGAAGAGTTTAAAATGTAATTTATTGCAAAACGCATATAACAGTTAGAAGTTTAAGTTATAACTAATAATGAAGTTATTTTTTTTAGTTGTAACTTTAAATTTTGTAATTATTCTGAAATTCTTATTAAAATGTCAAAATTTTTATTGCTTACTTAAATTTAGTTTAAACCGCGGTTTATTCTATGGGGTTTATATGGACCCCAATGGGGTTCATATGGACCTTAACACTTTTTATATTATATTTTAAAATTTAATATATAAAATGTATATTATTGGCCAATATTTTGTGACTTTTAAATATATTTAATAAGCAAAATTAGTAATTGAAATTCGGTCTAGGTCTTATAACAAATTTTGTTTAGAATTTAGAAATTTTGGGGTCCGTTTGGACCCCGCATTGTAAATTTAAATGTCAAAACCCATTACATTGCGTCATAACTTAATAATTTAAAATTTTTTTTAAAGTATTTAGTGTATAAAATGTTTTTATTATATAATAATGAGAGAAATTGTTATTTTTTTCTTTCTAAAATGTCTAGTTATCAAGAAGAATAATAGCCAAAAAAGTTTTTTTATAATATTTTATATACACGAGTTTTTTGTAAAATGTTCTACGACCTATAAACACGATTTTATCAATGATATATTTTATTTATAAGAATTATTTTGTAACATGGAATGTAAAATTTAAATTTTTCAGATTTATCACTACTTTGTGCATAAACTTGTGCTATTTATTAAAAATACTTATAATAATGAAAAAAAGATCGCTCTTAAATGTTGTAGTTTTAGAGGTATAAAAATGGGGTCCCTATGGAATTACACCAAATATGTACGAAAACAATTTGATAGTCAACTAATCAAAAATTAGCTTAAATATATATTCATAAAACTAACCTTAAATTAGTCCAACCGTACGGTTATGCCTATCTGACTCTAAACTTAATCTAACTACATTATTATACTTAACTATACTTACCCTAACACTAAGCTAACCTCACCCCAACCTTAAGACCCTAAGTAAAACTCTTTAAGCAAACCTCATACTAAGATTATCATAATCTTATACTTCAACCAAACTTTAAACTAACCCTAATCTAATTTTGCTTACTAACCCTAAACTACATTACAATGCTAGCATATTTTATGATTTTCGTTATTTTATAGATTTTCGTTTTGTACAACTTTGGGTTCACCCATACGGACTCCAATGTCCATTGGCGTTACAAAAATCTTACCCCGCAATTCGAGGGTTAATAATGCTTATACCATTCTTATAATTAAAAGCCATTATTGTATCAACCTCCGAGGGCTTAAAAGTTGTATTGCAGCCGAAAAAAATGAGTATAATAATGCAATTTTTGCATCTTACCCCTAAAACCCATATCAAAACAAAGTTTTGTCTCATTTTAAAGTAATTACAATACATTTTACACAAAATTTTTAAAACCTTACAAGATCGCTATTATTGTTAACCCAAACTTTTACTAATCTTTAGTTGTTGCAAAACACATATTGGTATCCGTTTTCGGGTTTCATTTAGCGAAGAGTTATTAAATTACTTTGCCAACACAAAGGTAACAATCTTCTGATTATTTGGACTTATTTAAATTTACAAAATTAATATTACATTCTTCTTTACTTAAGTTAAAGTAAAAGGTTATTTAAAATTTTTCAATATTTATAAATAGAGATTTTGTAATTTGATAATCCTCCGCTTGCTATCGCTCTGCAAAGCTCTAGTGTGACCCAACATTCAAGTAGCAGTTTTTTCTGATAGGCCACTCTTGCAGGGTTTTGAAAAATGTTACGTAGGTTGATTAAATGGAATGCACCCCATAACTACTTTTTTTGACATTTTTTTAAAAAATGTTTTTTTTGGGTGAGGAGCATAAAATTGGTATGCGGCGACGTTCATAGCCCCTAGGGTCAATAGGATTAGCGCGTCTCTCCGCCAATACCATAATGTCCATCCGAAATGACCCGCACTCTCTGGAATATTCAAAGCATGCGGGCTTCACAACTCTAGCGAAAGTCGAGGTCCAGAGTCATCTGCTAAAACAATGCCCCGCCCTTTCCCCACATCTCTTGGAAACGGCATACCCGTCAGGGCATAGCCCCTTTTAGCGCACTGTCGCCAACTAGAACAATCACTTAACCCTAGACCAAGAGCTAAAGAATCTTCCGCCAACTCACCAATGACAATCATTTCAATTATATTTAAAATTGACTGATCAGAAAAGCCCTAAAATATCGATAAACAACATATTATCACATTGATACAAAGATAAATAATTCATACAAGTATAAGCGTTTAAATTC
>JAUIRJ010000467.1:0-15685 GCA_030555515.1 Acutogordius australiensis | reverse complement strand
TCAGGGTTGGCTTGGTTTAAACCAATGGTTTAAACCAGTGGTTTAAACCACTTTGGTTTTTTTAAAAAACCAGTGGTTTTTTTAGTTTTAACTGGTTTTTTTGGTTTTTTTGGTTTTTAATTAATTTTTTTAGTTTTTATTTGGTTTTTTTAGTTTATGAACCAATTCTTGGTCTAACTTTAACTACCTCAACAGGTGAGACCTAACTGTGGACACCTCAGAAAATGCTCATACGCTGAATATCTGACGGAAATTGCCTATAGTACAATTAAAAAATATGAAACAAGGAAAATTTATGTTAGGTCAGTGGTTACCGACAACGCGGCTAACGTCACAAAAATGAGACAAATGCTGGAAAATCACAGAGAACTAAATGTTATAGCGTACGGTTGCTCAACCCACATATTAAATCTCTTAGCTAATGATTTTGAGTTTCCGAATCTACGAGAACATGTTGTGAGCATCATAAAATATTTTCGAAACAAACACTGCTAACGCGTTGTTTCGCAAGACAGGGGCCACAAAATTAGTTATGCCAGCAGAAACCCGCTGGAATAGCATTCTAGATTCTTTTGAAGGTTTTATAAATGCATGGCCCTATTGATAAAAATATGTGAGGACAACAGGGATAAAATTGAAAAAAGCGTTTACGCTAAAGTTACCAATGTTGGATTAAAAAGAAATGTTGAAGACCTCATCAAAATCATAAAGCCAAAATCTATAACACTCGACGAAGCGCAAAAAGATATTTGCCCGATAGGACATGTTGTTTTATTATGGAAAAAGCTAAAAGAAAAAATTTTTAATGCAACCGAAGATTACAAAATAAGAAACAAATTCATCAAGCGTTATGATATGGCGCTGACGCCGGCCCATTATTTGGCCTTTCTTATTACACCGAGTCACATTAACATGGACCCTAAATATCAACTAAATGATGTGGAAAAAAATGAAGTTTATGTGTTCGCCTCAGACAAATATGCCAATACTCTATTTATCCCGTTACTTTTAAAGTTTCAGGCTATAGCAATTCCATTCAAAGAAGTACTTTTTAAAGAAAGCATAGTTAGTAATCTAACCGCTTACGAATGGTGGAAGAGCCAAGAAAAAACAATAGAAACAAATTTTTTTGGAGTTTTCCCATCGTGGAGCAATTATTGTTGGCTCAGGCTTCATCTGCAAGTGTAGAAAGGGTATTTTCTTCTTTTGGCCTCGTCCATTCCAAGTTAAGAAATAGGCTTGGAATTGAAAAGGCATCTAAGCTTGTTTTTTTATTTAAAGTTTTTAATTAAAATACTTTTAAATTTATCATTATTGATTGTCTTTATTTCTACATGCAACCATTGAAATAACATTTATACAATATTATATTATATAATACAATATGTAATTTTAGCATTAATAAATATTATACCTTGTTTACATATCAATCTGTTACTTTTGTTAAGGTTAAATGAAAAAAACCAAAAAAACCAAATAAACCATATAAAAACCAAAAAAACCAAAAAAACCAGGTTTTTGGTTTTTTTGAAAAAAACCCGGTTTTTTTCCAACCTTGGATCCTGTGTATAATTATTTCTAACATTTATTTGAACCTAAAGAACGCATTTATTTAATGTATGAATATGTAATGAGGTACGTTTTGTTATTATTACCAAGTGGCCCCTGATAACTTTTAGGTCCATTTTTCAAGTATTTTTTCTCACTTTTTTTTTTGTTAACGACATATTAATGTCTCACATGCTGGGTGATGATAACGGTCCGTAGTTGGTTATTTTCACTTGGCATATATTTATTCCTTTTTTCTCTTCAAGATTTAGATAAAAAATAGGATTCTATATTGAGTGTATTCATGCTTAAAATTAATTTCACAAAAATTAATTATAAAAAAAATTATGTTTTGAAATTAGCAAATCATAAATTTAATCAAGTGTTTTGATAATTTTTAGATAAAACACAATGTATATAAAACACGAATGTTTAATAAAAACTAGAATTTTTGGCAAACCTCGCATATTCCATAGACTCGATTATATTTAATTATGTTCCGACCTTTAGGCAGGTCAGAGGCGTTAAAACATTTATTTTAGTCCATTAAAGCAAAAACATTTAAAAATTTATATGTCTTGTATTGCATTAATATCAATAGTCAGCTCATTCTGTTTTAGATAATTTTTGTATTAATTTCTCCTCTAAACAAATTAATGATACTCATTCAACTTTTGCCGGATGCTATAAATCGCCAATGCATATATATATGCCGATGGGACTAACGTCATGTTAAATATATCACAAAATTAATATTTTATGAAAACAGTATCTTTTATTTTGCTTTATTAATACCATTTTTTCTATATTTTTAGATACAATACAATACAACAAAAACATATTTGGTAGCCCAAAATTTATGCCATTTTTCTATCCTCACACAAAAGAGCTTATTAAAACCTAATAAGAGATGTCCAGTTACTAGCTTTCATCTACTTCAATATTTGTATTTTATAACCATTTTTTTTCATTTCTTATCTTTTTTTCCACATTTTATTTATAAAAAACTCAAAAAAAAATTAGGCATGCCTTTGAAAAATACAAAACGACTAATTACTATTTTTAATCTAAATAAAAAAATAACTACTTAAAATTAGTATTCTATATATGGTATTAAGGAGCCACTATATAAACTTAAAATGAAATTAAGCCCTATCGCCACGTTTCAAGCTAATAATTATCAGAATGTACATAATAACCCAACAATGCATCCGTTTGGATTTGGTGACATCAAACATAGATTCTTAAATGATCATCTCATCCAAAATTCAAAGTTATATTCTGATCGTCAAGGAATATATACCAATTACCATAAAAATCGGATTATTGTTCAGGCCCTACACCGTACTCCCGATAACCTCGATTGGCAAAAAGGTAATTTTTACTTTAAGATAATTACAAATATGTTCAGTGGTATCGCGGTCTTAAAAGCGGATTGTTTATTGGAATTTGTGCCTAGGATCTTCTCAAGAAAATTATATTAACATATGCAACCATTTTGTAGCTGCTCAGTGACGCGCTTACACAATTGGCCCCAGACCGTATATTAAATGGGATATCCTAGACTAAACGAGGTCGCTGGCCGGGGAGTAAATCTTGCTATTACAATCAGGGGGGATTCTAAATAGGCTGTTCAGGTTTATGAGTGAAAGCATTAAAAACCTCTCGGTATAAGAATTTTATTAATCCCAACTGGTTGCACAACAAATTCTATTCTTCTAGCACGTGTTTAACATTACCATTTATTTTAGATTAAAAATTATCTTATACTTGTAGCTTAATTATGGCAATTGTTAAAAAATAAAAAAATACAACTTATGCGCTAAATGGCGCTGAGGGTAAAAATATCTAAATGCACATAATAACCTTGACTCATGAGTTAATTCTCAATTTTCTATATATACCCATTAATTTATTTGCAATAAATACGGGATAATTAATATTCACCTGTAGAGAAAATACAAAATCATTTATTGTTATAAGATATATATTTTTGAAAACAAATTTTTAATAAAATTAGAAACCGAACATAATTTTATTATAAAATTGCAAAAATCAAATATGCATTTTATAAATTGGTTACGATATTTATTTATTGTAATATACATACGTTTTAATTATAATTATTTTAATCTTTTTATTTTTGACACTTTTATAAATATAAAACATGCACAGTATTTTGTAGAATTTTTATAAAAATGGTTTTAAAATTAAATTAAGGCTTATCTAAGGTCAATTTTTTAATGATTATTTTTTTATATTATTTAAAAGTTATTTGGTTACGTCTCAGTTTATGTATAAAAATTGTATACTGAAACCAAACATTTTGAACCTGCCTAAAATTGAATATGAAAATTTGTTTAGACATTTTTTAAAATATAGTTAACATATTTTAATGATCGGTTTAGACTAGTAAAAGCTTATAAAAATTTTAATTTAAAAAAAACAAGTATACTTTTATTCATTAATAAACATTCGTTTTTTTTGGTTGTACACAAGCTTTATAACTCATTTTATATAAAATTGAATTATTTTGTTTTATATTTATTTAAGGAACGATGTATATCAATAGCTAGCATGACTTAGGGTCAACCTTATTTTAGACTTGTTTCCTAATTTAAGTGGCTTTTCAAATTTTTAACCCCGTTTATTTTTGAACCAGCCATTAACATTGTAAAACCTTGAAATAATTTATATAAACAATAAATATATGAATTCCACCTCAATCCAACAAGTCCGGGAGGGGTTTCCCTTTTGATTTGGCTGATTTGCATGGAGGTAGTATCTAAGGGTATCTCATAATCTGGAAATTTTTTTTGACCGGAAGTCATTTTTGACGGAGATAGGGGCAAAAGAAAAAAAATCGCAAGGTGAATTTTCACATTTGATGCAACTTTGGAAGGTTATAAGTCAAAAAGTATTATAGCTAGAGACTTTTTTTTTATTTTGAAGAGGACAATAAGGGCTATCTTGCATGTGTTTATTATTTTGAAAAATTTATTTTAAAATTTTACAATTTTATGAAGAATATTTAGCTTAAAATAACTAAAAAAGCATTTTTTTAAATTTCTTGAAAAATTGCTATGCTAAAATATACTCCTTCATATGCTTTATAAATATTCGAACTCAAAAGTCTAAGACCGACATGACTTTTTAAAAAAAAATTCAAAAAATAATTTTTTTTTGGTTTTCAGACAAAAATTTGCTCCCTGCACTATATTAAAATATTTAAAAGTGCCAAATTTAATTATAAATAAGAAGTTAGACATAGGGGCAATTATGTTAGGCTATAACAGTTTTATTTATTTGATTCATACTATTGTCAATTTTATAAAGAAAAAGGGAACTTCAGATCAAAAAAATTGATAATTTTTAGTATTTTACTCCTATCTTCAAAGCCGACTTTCTGGGTCACTACCAAACAAATTTGAAAATTTAAAAATGCATTTTATACATGAAACATCGCTATATAACATAAATTTCCCCCAAAATTTTTAATGAACCCATTTCTTTTTATGATAAAAACAAAAGTTTGCCAAGTTTTTTTAAAATTCTAAGGTTTAAAAAAAATAACATGAAATTTGTATGCTTATATTTGTTAACTTTTACTAGTTCTTTTTAGTTTGATGAACAATATTAGAGATTATACACAATATTATATTTATCCTCGGCAAAATTGAAAAAAATTTGTTAATTTATTGGATAAAAAAAATTTGGGAGGATTTTAGAAAAAATAATAAGGTAAATAAACTTGTAAAAATTCATTTTTTTTCATTCAATAGTTTTTAAATAAAAGCGCCCTCAACAGAGAATATATTTGGCCTATTTTGAATATTATAATTCAACAGATGTTCTTTTTTTATGATTATCAACAAACTTAAAATAAGCGTAAAAAGTCAATTATTTTATGAAACATAGTTACATGGTTTTTTGATATTATAATTGATATTATAAATACATAAAAGAAGTCAATTTTAGGGTTAAACAACTTCAAATGGATATAACGGGCAGAATTAGCTTCAATGATGAATTTTAAGACAAAATATTAGATCCAATTTAATATAAATAAAATATAGACATTCAGTCTTTTTTACGAAATTTTTTACAAATGCCAAATATGTTTTGAGCAAGGCATACAATATTTATCTAACCGACCTTAATAAAGTTTAAAAACCAACAATTTTAGTTCCATTTACATCTTAGTTTATAATATAGACGCACTAGACCTTTTAAAGAAAGAGGAAATATCACTGTAACTTGATTCTATAGGCATATGGATTTGGGCATTGACCTAAAGTTTTTAATAACTAAATGTGTTCCTTACGAATTTAAACAAGAAAATGTTTTTAATAAAATAAAATACAAATTTAATTATAATAATAAAATAATTTCATGGTCTCCTTTTTTTGTATTCCGATCTCGTTCTTTTAAGATTTTCTATACATAATGTACATACTATTTTTTTAACACTTAAACAGTCAAATTGTGACTGATTTTATAGGTTCTAAATATTTTTAGTTAATTATGCAAAAATAATAAAAAAATACGCTTTCACAGAAATATAATATGCGTTAGTTTTTTGACACCTAAAATTTGCTGTTTTTTGGCAAATTTTGGTATTTTTATTGTAAAAGCGTCAAAATCGAATGAAAGGGTGGGGCTATTATATGTTATTAAGCAATAATTTATCTATAAAATAAATGTTAAATATTAAAAAAATATTTTCTGGTTAACCAGAAAGTCGATTTTGAAAACAGGCAAAATTTTCACTTTTTTCGGTTTTGAGGTTCACTTTTTCATATTAATTTTAATAATAGTAAAAATCGAAAAACTTAAACTATTATGGTCCAACATAATTGCCCATATGTCCTGCTTTTTGAATAGTGTCAAATTTGGCACATTGGCACATTCTAATATAGTGTAAAGGGCATAAATAGGTCCCAAAATTATGGCAAAAAATTTAAATTTTTAAAATTATTTAGTCATGCCGGTCCCAAACTTTTGAGATCATATATTTATTAACATTATTGAGAGCCATATATTATAAATTTTTCAAAAAAATAAAGATACGTTTTTTGAGCTATTTGGGTCTAAACTTGACTTTAATTTTTTTAAACTTAAAAAAAAAATTTTTAAATATTTTTTGCGTCTAAGGTAGTCCTTGTTGCAATCTTCAAAATAATATAAAATTATGACTCTAGCTACAATACTTCTGATGATACATGCGCGCAAAGTTGCCTCAATTTTTTTTTTTGTAAAAAATTGAAAAATATTTTTGCTCATATCTCGGTCAAAAATCACTTCCGGTCAAAAAAAATTTAGGTTTTTATCAGCACCCAAGGACCCTACCAGTGTACCAATTTTCAGCAACTGAGACTTTGAGGGAAAAAGTTTGTCGATTTGAGGTGGAATTGACCATATTAGTTTTTATATTTAAGAGTTTAATAGCTTAGAACAACACTTTTATGTCATTCTATCGTGTCACACAAAATCCTAAATATTCGTTGAACTTAAAATTTAAATGATATATTCATTTTCCATTATGATAAAAACTATAAGTTTTGTTGTATTAAGTTATGTTTATAAGTAAAATTTATGATTTATTTTTAAGGTATAACTTGCACATTTGGAAAATTTAAGAAATTATATATTAGATAAGGCCATTATAAGAATTTTATACCCCCCACCCCACCCCCCAACCCGTCGTCATATTTTTGTAGATTTATGTCGACCTGTTCGCCGAGCTTTTATTTAAATTTGGCTTTATCAAAAACTCAAATTCCAGTGTCCAAACCGAATTAAAATTTTAATTTGATATGGCTCACTTATTAGATTATTGTCATATTGTCATTAAATTTCAAGGTCTGGTTCTGTTCCAAACCTAATTCGCATTGGGTCCACCCCAAATTTCAATAATAACAATGATTTTTGTTGGACAAAATTAAAACTTTAAAAATTTGTATGATGTAATTTTTTTAATATTGTTAGTTATTTTATTGTTTAAGAAATTACCTTTTTTCTGCTCTTTGTGCTCTGTAAGGGAAACTAATATTAATTTTTAAATTTTTACGTTGGGCAATCAACTAATTTCCTTAAAAAAAAGACAAAAAAAATTAAATTCAACCATGGTAAACTATTTTGATTTACACTGGTCTGTAAAATTTAAGTTTAATCAGCAATTTGAAATAAAAATTAGAAAACAGTATTAAAATTGAAAACGAAAATTGGTTTAGCACGGATGATTCTTGAAATATAAATTAAACGAGCATTTTACTTTTTTAAACATATTTTCCTTATTACATTTGTCAAATGCATAATATTTGTAAAAAAAAATATCGAAAAACAAAATGTATTATTTTAGAAGGGTAAACATATGAGAACTTATAAGTAAGCCTATTTATTCTTATATGTTTTATTTTGTTAATCATATTCTTTCCTCTACACACAAAAATTGAACTATACATTAATAAATGATTTATTAAAAGGAAAATTTAATTTAACAAAGATTAAATATGCTCCTATAGTTATAAAATTGTATATTTTAACAATTTTATTTTTTACTTCTGGTTTTTTACATTTAATATACCTAGGAATGAATTTTAATCACCAAAAAACAGGAGTGCACATGATGGGTTTTATAATTTGGATAAGGAAATTAGACTCGTTTGACGAATAAAGGTCGCTTAGATCTTTTGTCATTAAATAATATATATTTAACGTTTTTTTATCATATATGCAACTTTGATAATATCCTTAATAAAAAAATTACTGATTACATAGGCAATTGGGGTTTGGTTTCGGCTCATGATACTTAAATTTAAACTTTTGTTTTTTTGCAAAAAGGAATTGCAGTATGGTGGGTTGATAAATGATATGATTTTAATAAAATGGAAAATTAAATTTTAATATCAAATATTGAACAATTCATCATGGGTTAAAAACTCATTACCAGGGCTGTTTTTTATAAATTTTATAAATTGCCATATCTGTTGAGATGCTTTGGCTTAAAAAAGTGTGGCTGAACAGTTTAATAAAAAATAATTCCTATATTTATACAAAACAGAAAATCCTTCAATATTTTATATTTTTTATTAATACCCAATATATATTATTTTGCATAATATAAATGTTTTCAATTTAATTTTTTATAAATACAATATATGAAAAAATCAAATGACAAAAATACATTCAGAAAATTCGTTGAATTGGATTTCCGGCAAATAAAATTGCAAAGACGAGATAAGAAATAATTTTCAAGTTGCAATTTATATCAGTTTATGATAAGTTAATAAATTTTGTCCGTTAGTTTGTTTTCCCCAAGGTTTTTTATTCCAAAAATTTGATAAGACCATATATACTCTAAAAAACAGATCGATTTTTTTTCTCTGGTTTTGGTAATTAATAAAAAGCTGTCACAGTCTAAATTTAATGTCCCTAAGGCACTATAAAACTCTAAAAATATTTATGTTAGGAAAAAAAAATTTTTAAGAGGCATGTGGGCAGAATAACCTAATTCTACAACGGCCTTCAAAGATTTTTTTGGCGTAACCGCAACCTGATACAGTTTGCATTTAAATAAAGGTTAATCACATTTATTTTTTAAACTGTAATTATTAGCGTAATAATATCAAAAATAAAAAATGTTCCTTTGTAAGCTTTTAAAAGGTTACTAATTAAATAGTATAGTCTTTGGAATGCCTTTTTTATTCATTTGAATAAAGACAATTTCTCGTGCTTAAATTTAAAAATAAGATCAATTTTTTTTAACTATACAATTAATACTATACAAACCTGGCACATTTTTAGGCCTAACTTCTAAAACATTATAATTAAAGTTGTAAAAATTATAATAATAAGTTTTTAGTGTATGTAAATATATATGAGAATCACACTAGACAATAAAACGAGGACCTTAAGCATCATTTATGGCAACCATCGCACAGGGTCCAGTTTATGCTAATCCCGACTACGAAATCAGAATTTTAGCCAATACAGATGGGCATTTTGGTTTTCTATCTTACTTATGGGTAGTAATAAGAGTTTAAAATATATTTACCAAAACATTTATTTTAATTTTTTAAAAAATTAAATTTTTTATTTGTTTTATTCTATAAAATGAGTAGTTTTCGTCATTAAACCAGTTTTTGATCCTAAATAATATGAATGTATTTTGCTAATGTTTTGGGATCTAGGTAGGTGAATGATATTTTTGTAAAATCAATGGTTAAAAAAATTTGTGAATTTTTTTGAACTTTGGACGGGACTCAAAAAAAATTGTAAGCATTGAAAAAAATCGAATTTTTATTGCAAAACAATTTTTTACATCACCTTTAAAATATTATTTATGTTGTTTTTTTTTGTTGACCAGTGTTATATGCGATAACAAAATAATATGCATCAATTACATTGGAAAACAAAATTTATACGACCCTAAGCATCATTAACTATGGTTTTTGGTCTAGTTTTTGGCGCTGATCACGAAATCTGAAATTTAACCAATGCCTCAGATTTTTAGTTATTCGGAGTCAAAGTTTAGATTTTTAAATTTATGGGGTATTTTGGGCGTCTATATTATAAAACCTATGGGTAGTTATAAAAGTTTAAAAATATATTAGATACCTGAAACATTAATTATTAACGTTAGGCGTTTTAATTTTTTATAATATTTAATTTTTTTATTTTTATAAAATTAGTGGTTTTCCTTAAAAAGTTCTTTTTTCGATCCTAAATAACTTGAAAGTAAATTGTTAATAATTTATTTAGATATGTATATAAGGAATCTGAATAAGCCATTAAATTTTTTGGAAAATTAATAGTTAAAGAATTGGCAAATTTTTTCCGAACTTTAGACGCGGAAAAAAATTGGAGGCATTGGAAAAAAAACTGAACCCGAGATCGCTTTCGCATAAAATTTCTCTACAAAACCCTCGAAAAATCGTTTATGTTGTTTTTTTTGTCTGTTATTGAAGATTTATATTGAAGAGTGTTAAATTTAAAAAGTTAAGATGAAATTAACATTTAATATATCTAAAATTTAAAATTTATAATTATTTGTTAAATTATGTTTATCATTCATAATAATTTATATTTTAAATAAAATTTATATGGTAAGATTAACATTAAATTAAAACCTTATTTTACATTTTTTCTATTAATAATACAAACTAAAATGTACGCAACACATATTAAAAATATTTTACTTATTGACCTACTATTAGTGTTTAACGGCATTTAAATTGAATTTTAGCAAACTAAGCTACGGTTTTTCTATAAAAAAAAGGTTACGCACTGTTAGCTACTTTACAAATTATAACATTTTAATTTAAAAACATTTCATATATGCCTTCTTAAACTTGTGATTAGCACGGTCCATACGGGTCTCCATTAAATTTTTAATATCTTTAAAAAGTATTTGTTCTTGTTCAATTTAAAAATATACAAAGAACAAAGAATAAAATTAAGCTCTCTCAACAAAAGGTTAGGTAGAAATTCATGGGCTTCTTATGGTCCCCACATTCTCAACTTCATTGTGAAAACTATGAAATTGCTTAGCCAAAAATATTTAAAATATTTTTTTTCAAGAATTTTTTTAGAGATTCCAGACCTTAAAACACTATTTAATCATAAAATTTACACATAAAGTTGCTAGAAAAATAATATATATAGAAAAAGAATCTATTTTTTAAATAAATGAATAATTTTACATCATTGTTCTTTTAGTTCGTAATTAAAGAGCTCGATTTCCTCAAAAATAATAAAAAAAAGGTCATAGCTATGAAACTTTTAATTATTATAGAGGTTGCGTTACAAATTTTTCACACTAATATTAGCGTGTGTTAAATTCCTTTCACGATTTGGTTGATTTATCAATCTCTAATCTGTCAAAGCAGAACTGGGTGAATAGCAAAAATTTATTGCACGTTGCCCACCTAGGTTCATAGCAAATTTATGTTTAGACAATTGTCTGCAGTGATTATATTAAATATATTTTTCAAGTTGGCTATCGTTCTTTGATACCTATATAAGGCAATTTTTCAAAATTTTGAAAGTCTATTTTCCCAAGGACGCATGTACACATTGTGTCTCCTTTAATTAAATGGCATTTTAAGGACCCATTAACTTACAAACGAAACTAATAAAAAATCCTGTATAAACCAAGCGTTCCTTTCCATTTTTGCTATATCTAATTTTTTTTTTCTTAATTATGTATCTCGTCCGTTATATATATATATATATATAATAATTGATGAAATAAAAGTTCTTTCATAATTATAAAGCCCTATTTTACTAGTGTCATAATTAAGGGCAAGAAAATTAAATTAGATAATTTAATTTAGGTGATATATAATTATAACTAAGCTCAATTTTTACATTGTAATCGCAAAAAGTTATGTGCAGTATTAGATAAAGTTAAATTCAAAATAATTGTAATAAAAGTTGGGGATGCGATAGCCAGCTTCAAATAATTACGTTTAAATATAATGTAAAAAAAAACAACACATTAATATAATTTGCTATGATGTAGTTAAGCGTATACTTTATTTTAAAATAATATTAAAGCAAAACAGAGTGAAATAATTAAATTTATTAAAGACCTGATATTCCTTTCAATTAGTATATATTAGTGTTCTCAACGGGCCGAATTTTAAGGCCCGACCCGCCCAAAAATTTTTTATGTGTGGCCCGACCCGGCCCGAAACCAAAATTTTTATTTTCGGCCCGGCCCAGCCCGATGATTTTTTAAGGCCCGGTCCGCCCGCTCCGGATCGAATCTATAAATATGGGCCCGTAACATTTTTGTGAATACTATAAACAATTTAACATCAAACACATCTTTATTGCTATTATTTTTAAATGTAATGTACCATTTGATTTATAATAATCATTTAAAATAAGTAAATAATCCAGTTTTTCCTGGCCTAAACGGTTTTTTCTTTTAGTAAATATCTGCCAAGCTTGTCAAATTTAACCCATTAGTGCCGGAGGCACAAAAATTTTTGAAAATCAAATTAATTTTGCGATAATATTTATTGTTAGACATCATATATAAACAATCCATTATAAAAAAATTGTATAAAATTATTTGCGGTCAGTTATGCGTTGTTCCAAAAATGGAACATCCGGCACATCTATAGTCCTTTTTTATGGAAATCGGCGAAACATTTTCTGTGGAGTAAAACTTCACATTTCTGGCATTCTAGAAGCGTGTTCTTCTTACAGAGCTTGCACCGGCCTTGTTTAGCAGCTTTATTGAGGATATGGGTTAAATCCAGAGTTTTCAATGATGCGTGAGGTCTCCCAGAAATTATACGAAAGGGGCGATTTTGTGTATGTAATGCCATTTCTCTAACTAAATCGCGTCTGAATTCTAAATGATCTTTTTTCCGCCGCAATGAATGTGAAAGCGCCACGCAGCGACGTCTGCCATGTTTAAGAAGTTGGAAAAAATGCACCACCACCATTTTTTTGAACGTAGTTGAGGACGGTAATCGCTTTGAAATCGATCTAATAAGTCCACTCCCCCCATATGACTATTATAAGAACTAATTGGTTTAGGTTGATTTATTTTCACAAAACTTTTCTTTTTAGAGTTCCATCGTTTAACAATAGAAACGGGATGGACATCCTCCCAATTACTGCCGATTATGACAACTCGATTATCCATCCATTGGCAAAGAATAACTTTGCCATCTCCATAATAATCAAAGCTACCTCGCGGTAACTTTAAAAGATTTTTTTCATTGAAAGGGCATTTTTCGGTCCGGTTGGCTCGAATTACACCCGTACATCTAAGTCCTTTGTCTCCAAGATTTCGAATTATTTTCGTCGATGCGAAAAAATTATCAAAGTATATAGCGTGTGATCTTGGATTTTTCAAACATTTTGTTAGTTTATCGATAACATGTTCTCCTAATAATCCGGTATATGGGGTGGATTTTCCGGTGTAAATTTCAAAAGAAAAGGGGTATCCACAAGAAGAAGAAAGTACCCAAACTTTAATTCCAAATTTAACCGGTTTATTTTTCATAAACATTTTGATAGTACTTTTTCCAAAATAAGGGATCATTTGCTCATCCAAAGACAAATTTTCTTTAAATACTCCAAACTGTAAAAGATTTTCTTGGAATATATCTAGAAAAGGCCTTACTTTTGCCAATTTGTCGGAAGTCGTTTTTCTTAGAAAAAATCTATTTTTAACATTTCTAAAAAATCAGATATCGGATGTGCCGGATGTTCCAAAAATGGAACAAAAATTTTCAAACTTTAATATTTTTTGATAGGTTAGGCCAAAGTTATTTAAATTTATACATAATATAACACTTATGATCCTTTAGAAACCCCAACTGTTTAATCTTTAAATAATTATCATATAGCCCTATTTATATGCCATTAAAAAGTGAAAAAAAATCTTCCATTTTTTTGCACTTTTTAAACCGCATTTTAGCTCATTAAAAAACATTTTTTTTTAAATTTAATTATCTCTCTATATAATTAAGGACTTGATCTTTACACTGATATTAAATTTATTTTATAATCTTATTCCAAACCAAAGTTATGACCCCTCAAAGTTGATGTTCCAAAAGTGGAACATCCGGCACTAATGGGTTAATATAATGATTGAATTTATTTTATGTACCCATTTTATGCTATAAATAAATACACAAAGCTTTGCTTGCACAAAACAATGGAATAACTTTAAAAAATAGTTTCTGTACAAAGTGGTTTAAAAGTTAAGGGTTATTGTTAGATTAAGTTAGGGTCAGTGTTAATGTTAAGATTAGGTTTCATTGCAGGGTTCAGGCTTAAAAAGTTTAATGCGTTTTGTTATAACCAGCAATTTTTTTCATAACTGTCATATTTGAACTTTTGAGGGCAAATATACGCAAAACTAAATAAAACCAGAGATTTACAATAAGGATTTGTGCTAAGCTCTTAAAATATGGCCATATTACAAAAATTTTTGGCCCGGCCCGAGTCTAAAAGTAAATAATAAGGCCTGACCCGCCCGACTAGAATTTTCTATTTATACCCGGCCTGGCATTTCGGGCAGGGCGGGCCCGGGCCGAACGAGCTTTTGGGTCTTGACTGAGAACGCTTATATATATGCATGGTTTATTTAATGGTAATTCTATATTTTTTAAGGTGTTAAAAACTTTAATTTAATTTGTTTGAAAGAAAAAAATATTTTACTGTTTTTAATTTTAGAAACAAAAGGCCAGATTAAATTTAATATTATATGTGTCACGCAGCAGATAATTACAATTGAAATTTTTTTTTACAAAGCATTTTAGGAAATTATTTATCAGGAAAGTATGCAAAAACTTTTCTAGAGGAGAGAAAGAAATTTTGGGGGAAAGGAACCAAAAATTTGATTTTAATATTGATATTTTTTGCAAAATTTGTAAAGTTTTATAATTTCCAAAAAATAGCAATTATATATTCCCTTTTATTGTTTGATATACAAATTCTCACTAATTTCATAATTAAAATTAGAAAAAATTTTATGGGGAGAGGGGGGGGTCACCTCAATACGCCCCTGTTCTACTAAATACGTATTTAGGATTAACAGTAGTATAATTAATTATAATTTATTTTGTAGTTATTTATTTAAAGACTTTTGTAATTTTTAATTAAAAAAATAACGCTAGTAGATTGTAAACCATTTTTATTTTTAATACCTAAAGTAAGTGTTAACAAGCGACCACATTATAGAGAGTGAAATTGATGGTGAAATTAATTATATAAAACTTTTAATTTTCAAAAATAGCAACCTTTTTAATTAATTTTATTGTATGATTCCAATTTTAATTAAACAATATGTAAGAAATAGTATTCTTTGATTTTGCAGATTCACAAATAATTGTTGTACTTGAGTTTCTTTAATTTTATACTTCATAATAAATACATGCCTGTATTATTATGTTACAATTAATCATGAAAAAAAAATGCTTTTCCTAAAAACACTTACATAATTTTTTAATAACCTACAAATCTAAATTTTAAAAGAAATATATAACTTATTAACAAAAATTATATAACTATTTTTATTAAATAAATAAAATTTGTAAAAATTTGATCTATGTCTTAAAAAATCAATATTTCCATTGAGGTCCTGAAAACCCAAAATAGTCATTTT
>JAUIRJ010000466.1:0-15750 GCA_030555515.1 Acutogordius australiensis | reverse complement strand
AAGCTAGTCTTTAGTTTATTAACCCGACAGGTACCAACGTAACCTACAGGTTAGGCCTACTTTGAAGGCCTATATCTCAAATAGTATTCAATCAAAACTAAATTTTTAAACTTTATTTTAAAGCCCTCATTCAGCTAAACATCTGATTCAGCTCTTTCCTTTTCCTCTTTATCCATTCTTTATTTATCACATTCTAAAAATCCGAAAAATTTTACCTAAAATATCATTCTTTATATTCAAAATTTATGGATATTTACAAGTATATTTAATTTTATTAATTAGCATATTTAAAAACTACACATTTTAAAGATTAAATTTGTTAAATTATTTTTTTTCAAAATTAATTATTTATATTTTTTATTTACATTTAAATATGAGTACAACCTACAGGTTACATTGGTCTGGAAGGACCTATTCATTGTAATTTGTATTTAAAAAATTGACTTATTTTAAAATTTTTTGCCTAGAGTCGGAACTTTTAACCGGTTATCTTTAATAATTTATGATTTTTAGGTCTATTAATGATATTATTGAAGAACTTGATGGCAAACCTAATCGAGATATTGATAAAATTATTATTCTTCCACCATCCAATGAAGTCGATACGGATATGGAAAGTGGAGATGATAAGAAACAATCGTCGATCTTCAACACCTCCCACGTTCTATGTTGAATTCTTCAGTCAAAATCGAAAAAACAGGATCATGCGATGATTTTCATATTGAGATAAATTATGAGAGATGGTATGATGACGATAAAATATTTAAATAACATGGCTGTGGTGATTTAAACGCAAGGATTGTTGACAACCCAATTGTCCTATAACAACCCGAGGATTACTTTGAACAATTTTTCACAAACGATGTTTTTTCTTTAATCGTAAATATGAGTAATTTATACGCCAAGCAACATAATCACGACCTGAATTTCACAATCCCAGAATGCAAAATATATATTGCGACCCCTATTTTGACGGAATGTTTAAACCCAATAAATATAAAAATGTTTTGGGAACTACAAACCGATGCTTTTAACAGAATGGTTTCAAATGGCATACGACGAAATAGATTTCAAGAAATTACCCGATTTCTACATTTAGCCGATAATTATAATTTAAATAATATGGACAAGTTTTCCAAAATCAGACCTTATTTCGAAGTGATCAATGATAGAATGATTCAAAATTTTAAATACAATAACTCGTCCCACATTTCTATAGACGAATCAATGGTTCCGTATTATGGACATCACACAGCCAAACAATTTATAAAGGGCAAACCTATTATATTTGGTTATTATTGGTGTGCGGCCACTGCAAGTGGATACCTGATAACCTTCAAACCATATCAAGGTTCAACAAAGCAAATGAACAGCCACAAGGAATTTGGCTTGGGAGGTTCTGTTATTATAGACTTAGTTGAAAAATTACCTGAAGAATATAAACCATATAATACCTATTTTGACAATTACTTTACTAGTCCTAAATTGTTGCAATTTTTATTCGATATGAATGTTGGAGGTACAGGTACAATACGTACTAAGCGATTGAAAGCTCCATCAACAGATTTAAAACTAATGACAAAGAAACCCAGGATTCATTTCGAAAAAAAATACCTCAAATATGATGGTGGTCCGTTGGAACGATAACAGCATTGTTTACAATATTGTCCAACTCTTATGGTGTAAACCCAATTACCAACATATATCGAATTGCCCAGGTCGATAAATCAAGGAAAAAAATTCGAGTTCCTTGCCCTAACCTTATTCAAATGTACAACAAATATATGGGCGGCATTGATAGATTTGATCAAAATGTAAATGCGACAAGGATATCATTACGCGGAAGAAAATGGTATTTTCAGTTCGCTTTTGGTGATGCAGCATGCCAAAATTCTTGGCAAATATATACAAAAAACAAAGAAAAAATAACTTTTTGCAACTTTAAAAGAAATATAGTCCAAAATTATTTTAGAAAACACGGAATACCTCCAAAAAGAGGTATAAACCCCTGAATTGGGCGAAAATTTAATAGCCCGGTTTTTCACACTAGTGAAGAATGCACCCAAAGAAGATGTGTCGTATGCGGCAAAGCGACTAGAAAACTGTATGCTTACTGCCAAGTGGCCCTACATATTCATTGTTGGTCCAATTTTCATAATATATGATTAATATTTTTTACGAATTTTATATACAATAAAATTTAAAAGCATATATGATTTCTATTCACCCAATGTAACCTCTAGGTGACCCCCCATTATTTCCGGAAGTTGTAAATTTTTTTGAGTTTTTTCAACGGATTAGGTTTATTTGGACTATAAGAAGGCCCAGAATTTTTTTTTGTAAAATTTCGCTCGGCCGAAACATTAGTGGTACCTGTCGGGTTAATAGACATATTTTCGAATAGAAATCTTTGCTTAAAAGTAGATTTCGTCTTATGGTTCACTGGAGCTGTTTGGTCCAGGAAGCTAGGCTTTTCTAACAAAAAATAAACTCGCTTTCCTTGACCCATTTTGCTTGCTATCTTTCAAGCCATCTTTTCTTTTACTAAAATTTAACTTATTTTTTATTTTATACCTTATAAATAGAGCAAATTTTTTAGTATAATGATAATTTTTATTATTTTTATCACTTCTTAAAATTGGTTATAAACGTCAAGTCAGCAAATTTTGAGTTTGGAACACAAGAAATATATCAGTTTGTTTAAAGATAGGCTCTTTTAACGAAACAAATAAAAAATAACAAAGTATCAATATTAATTTCTTCATGCCTTAATATTGTATTTGAATTAAGTTAAAATAGTGAAAAAGTTATTATAATTAAACTACACAATCAATATATATATGAAATATGAAAAAGTGAGGATTTAAAGTATTCCCGGAGTTTCGGCCCAAGCGAGGGCATCGCCTAAACTGCTTCCTTGATGGTGATGATGATGGTGGTGGTGATGATGGTGATGATCCCTTTTGATTCTAGATTGGCTCTCTTTACTTTCGCTTTCAACTTCGACCCCGGACACAGCCATTGCAGTACTCATTTTAAGGTCCGTACATATCAAGACAACCATCTAAAAAATAAAATTTGGAAAACTGGAGCTGGGAAATAGCCTAAATTACATAGGTCAACAATTTTTTGAGAGTTTTGAATTAACTACACAGATCAAACCTGCCATCTAAGGGAATATTAAATCTGTTTACCGTTTTTACTAATAAAACTTATTTAGATTTATAAACATCGAAACTTTTAGAAAAAAAAAGTTAACACCAAAAAAGATTCAAAAACAAAAATATATTGAAATTTTATTTTAGCATTTTTACAATAGTTATTTAAACTTCAAATAATATTATTATTAAAAACCGATAATATATCGTTTCGTATTTTGGACGGGAAATATTTTGTATTACCTAAATGTCGATTAAAGAGCTTGATGTATTAATAAAAAAAAATTTCCATTATTTGTGATTAAAAATATAATTTACAAGGGATTTTGATATGCAAAAAAAAAATTAAAATATTTTTTTAGGGTATGTTTAGATCTGTCAATTTGGTCAAAAAAGGCTATTTTTTATTATTAAAGGATCTAAGGAGCTAAAGACGGAAGAAACTAAAAGCAACGAAAAACATATATGAGATTAGGCCATCAAAAAATGCATTCTTTTATGTTTTTATAAACTCGTTTCTGACATAAAAATTTGTTGACCTGTGTTCTGGCTACTTCCATATTTTTGCCATTTAATTATTTTTTGCATGGAAACTCTATAGAAAAAAAAAGGTTTTTGTATCTACCCAACTTTGTTTTTAACAACATTATAATCAATTTATAAATTTTTACATATGCTTCAAATTGATGATAATTAATAAATTTTATTTAATAGACATTGAAGTTGGTACACATAGCACAAATTTTGAAAGTTATGAGCTAAATAGTAGAGAGACCAAACATGCCATAAGGTTATCAATCCGTTTATTTATCTAAACTAACCGAACAAATACAAATCAACAAATATTTGAGATTTATGACAAAGATCAAATGCGCCATCCTAGGTATATTATCGGTTTTCCATTTATTTTAATTAAATTCAGTAAGTCAGCTACATGATAGTCTTAGAAAAGGGGCTAAAACAAAAAAGTAACAAAAACAAAATAATAAGGATTTGCCATTTTTTATGTTCAAAATGTGAGATTAAACTTAAAACGGTATTCAAAGACGCATTTGCCTCTTTATTGTTAAGATATGTTATATATTAATTATACTATTGTTCTGTATTTAAAATGATTATCTTATATAGCTAAAAATCAATTTGTGGGTGGTGTATGCAATTTACCAGACCAGTTTGGGCCGTAAATTAAAAAACATTTTTAGGAAGGGGCTCAGGGTATAATTGTCAGGTGCGGGTTGGAATGTTTCGATTTCGTGATATAATTATGGGCCCATAACAAAAAAAAATATTTAACAACTTGTGGTCAATAAATGGAAAACAAAAGGTAAATATACATAGCTCATTTTGCTCATTTAAATGGATATTGGCGGGGAGAGCTTTCTTTTTGACTTATGGTTTATAAACTTTACCACGTAACCATTTAAATTTTCCTTCCTGGAGAAGAAGAAGCAACTTTTTTTTATAATTTATGTTTCAACAACTATGAATTTGTGTCATTTTTACACAATTATCAAAATGAGGCATTGCAAAGAAAACATGCGATATGCCGGAAAATCCTAATCATTGTTAGATTTAACTGGAGTGCGTTCAAAGCTGATTCATTATTAAATAATTAAAATAAAACAATAACATTGTTTTTAAAATTATATATTTATAATTAGGCCTGGGAAAAAAACGATCCAGCCTTTCTATAGGGGTTTGTTTTTCTAGATAATGCTCGTAAAAAGGCTTTTTTAAAATGCTTTATTTTTTTCTTCTTTAGAGGACCTTTTTGTATAAAGGTTTTTGTGTTTTAGCAATGGATCTCATTTTAATACCAGAATAAAGAATAAAAATCTAAAAAGGTCTTTTGAAATGGAAGCTTTATAATTTAAAAGTATTAAGTTCTAGAAAAAAAGCTCTATCTGACACTTTTCAACATTGCATATGGTTAATGCAAATACTAAAGTAAATTAGTGAATTTAATAAATCAATATAGATATAAAACATATCATCTTAAAATTTAAATATCTATCAAAATAGCCGAGTTTGAGAACTGATAAATTTTTTCAAAATATAATTTAAAAATATACCTAAAATATGTCCTAAATTAAAAAGGTTGTTGGATTTGCTACGCTCTCATTTTTTTATAATCTTTGTCAAGATATACCTATTAAAAAAATTTAAATTTAATCACTCACCAAAATAAGTACACAGATAGGTTTTGAATTCATATTGATACCCTAAGAGTTTCGATTTAAATTAATAAAATTTTGAAAAATATAAAATAATTTTTTAAACTTTGAATCTAAATTGTCAGGGGCACTATTTTTGCAAGTCATCCTTGCATCACAATAGAAACTTTATTTTCGCTGGTATCGCAACGGTCCTAAATTTTAATTGAATTTTTTTCTCCCCTCCATATTAACGTTACTATTTTTAAAATGATAATTAGAATTTTTTCTAAATTTGTTAATGATTGAGCAAATATCAATTGCATTTTTAATTATAATTGTTAACTCGGGCAAACTAGGAAAAAGGCAATGAAGCATGTTAGAGATAAATAAATCAAGAAAAAAAAGATAATGTGATAAAATATGGTGTATGCCTCGAGGAGTTATATTATTTATAAAATACCTTTAAACCATTATTTTTTACCAAGATATCATATTTGACCTCTGTCAATTGCATGTCATAAACAAAATTTACAAACCTAATAAGATGCTGTCCCGGCCCCCTTTCACACACAATATGGAATATAATTTAGCGTTCTGTCCCCATATTGGCTGCGGCTAAAACTAAATTCAAGCTTAGGGAAACACCTAAAAAGACATACGGATAAAATCTAAAAATGGAAATTTCAGTGATTTGGTTGTAAAACAACAAAAAAAAATTAAAATAAAATTTTAAATTTTTTATATTTTTATTACATTAGCCAACTTAATGTTAATCACATTCGTCTTTTTCTTTTCCTTTATATTTTTTCACTAGCTCCGCTGCATAAATTTTCATTAGCTACTTATGCTAATTATACAACAAGAATCAAATTATTTTATGAATTAAAAAAAATGCTGAGGATGGATATAGTTTTTATAGCGGATCTAATGGCTTTTTACTGGATACAAGATTTTTTGTTTTAAAAGTTAAAAAAAATGTATTTTAATCTCCTTTTATGACACCAACTACTAATTCCCTTTCGTTTCACCACTAATACTGTTTATGGGGTAGGTATGAAACGCAAAATCTTAAAACGCAAAAAGCGGAAGTCATAAATCATTTTTAATGAGTTTTTGCGTTTCATACCTACAGTTTTTGCGTTTCATACCATTTTGGTATGAAAAGCCTAAAATGCAAAAAGCGGATGTAATTAATCAATTTTTTTTACGAGTTTTTGCGTTTTAAGTTTTTAGGTTTCATACTAAAAAATTTTTTTTCGAGTTTTAGGCTTAAATTCTAATGGTTTATAATGGGGAAATTAATAATTTTTTTCCGCGTTTTTGCGTTTTAAGATTTTGCGTTTCATACCAAAAAAATTTTTTTTCGGGTTTTCGACTTAAATGAGTTCCTAATGGTTTATAATGGGAAAATTAATAATTTTTTTCCGCGTTTTTGCGTTTTAAGATTTTGCGTTTCATACCAAAAAAAATTTTTTTTTTAGATTCGACTTAAATGGGTTCCTAATGCATTATTATGGACCGAATACCCGTTTTTTCCGCGTTTTTGCGTTTCATACCAAATTTTTTCCGAGTTTTTGCGTTTCATACCAAAAAAATTTTTTTTTTAGATTCGACTTAAATGGGTTCCTAATGCATTATTATGGACCGAATACCCGTTTTTTCCGCGTTTTTGCGTTTCATACCAAATTTTTTACGAGTTTTTGCGTTTCATACCAAAAAATTTTTTTTTAGATTCGACTTAAATGGGTTCCTAATGCATTATTATGGACCGAATACCCGTTTTTTCCGCGTTTTTGCGTTTCATACCAAATTTTTTACGAGTTTTTGCGTTTCATACCAAAAAAATTTTTTTTCGGGTTTTCGACTTAAATGAGTTCCTAATGGTTTATAATGGGAAAATTAATAATTTTTTTCCGCGTTTTTGCGTTTTAAGATTTTGCGTTTCATACCAAAAAAAATTTTTTTTTAGATTCGACTTAAATGGGTTCCTAATGCATTATTATGGACCGAATACCCGTTTTTTCCGCGTTTTTGCGTTTCATACCAAATTTTTTCCGAGTTTTTGCGTTTCATACCAAAAAAAATTTTTTTTTTAGATTCGACTTAAATGGGTTCCTAATGCATTATTATGGACCGAATTCCCGTTTTTTCCGCGTTTTTGCGTTTCATACCAAATTTTTTCCGAGTTTTTGCGTTTCATACCAAAAAATTTTTTTTTTAGATTTGACTTAAATGAGTTCCTAATGCATTATTATGGACCGAATACCCGTTTTTTCCGCGTTTTTGCGTTTCATACCAAATTTTTTACGAGTTTTTGCGTTTCATACCAAAAAATTTTTTTTTTTAGATTCGACTTAAATGGGTTTCTAATGCATTATTATGGACCGAATACCCGTTTTTTCCGCGTTTTTGCTTTGCATACCAAATTTTTTCCGAGTTTTTGCGTTTCATACCAAAAAAAATTTTTTTTTTAGATTTGACTTAAATGAGTTCCTAATGCATTATTATGGACCGAATACCCGTTTTTTCCGCGTTTTTGCGTTTCATACCAAATTTTTTACGAGTTTTTGCGTTTCATACCAAAAAAATTTTTAACGAATACCCGTTTTTTCCGCATTTATGCAAATAAAAATTTTACAATTTGGATATCTGACATGGTATTAACAAGTGGCCACTCCGCGCCGACGTTCCTAATGCAAGCTCGGTCACCGTTCTGGCTTGTCCTAATATCACGCTTTTCCAAAAAAAAAATTTACATTGGATATCTGATGTAGTAACACACCACTCCGAGCCGACGCTATTAAAAGCGTCGTTGTGGCTTGCCCTAAGGTAAAATAGTTATCAAAATCAAAAACTAAGGCCCGCCCGGCTCGATGTTGCCTCACCCAAAAAGCCGGGTTGGGCCGAATATGCCAAACCTATGCATTTTCATATACTTTCGCCATTTTTTAATTCATCAATGATTTATATAGAAAATGATTTATGCTTTAATAAAATGTTTATTTGGTAGGGAATCGTTAATTCACGTCATTAGAGTGTAATGTCTACATTTATTTAATATAAAATATATAAATTATGTAAATTGTGTATATAAAATGTATTATTTTGAATTAACATAATTATATATCTATCTTAATAATAGGTCTAACAATGTATATTAAAAAAATTGCTTAGCAATGAAAGCACTGTCACATTATAAAATTTGTAGGTATAAAAAAATTATATTTCAAAATTACTATTTTAAACTCATTTTAATTAAAATAAAGCAACTCATATTATTATACGCTATAACTTAAAATATTAAAAAAATTTGTTCCAATATCTTAAACCTAGGCAAATATAAATATGAATTAAGGGAAAATGTTTTAATTTGGTTCTCTTAATTTGGTATTTTGATGTAAACCATTAATACTATTGTAAAAATATCGTAATCCATATTATTTTAGAAACCGATTACTAATTCAATATATTTAAAAAAAATGGTTCCAAAAATCAGGTATAATATAGTTAGAGTTACCCCAATTAGCCTTGTTGGAAACCTAGGCAATTCAATGGTATCAAAATGATCATCGCTATATGCAAATTAATTCTTAAGTTAATAATTAGATACAAAAGGCAATTAAAAAAATAGAAATCAGCCCAATCATAATTTAAATTTATTTTTTTTAAACTCAGTAGCCCGACCCAACATTAATGAATATTTTTCAATATGATTTGTTAGACCTATTATAGACCTATTACAATGAATAAATAATTTTACTGATTCAAAATAATAGATTTTATTGTTTGTAACATAAATCTATTGATAGAATATATTTCTATATTAAATAAAAGTAGGCTGTAAAATTACTTTTTCCTACCATTTAAATGTTTATATTCCAGATTATTTAAGCATAAATAATATTGTATATATATTTACATCGATTAATTAAAAAATGGCGGATTTGAAAATGCATAGGCTTGGCAGGTTCTGCCCAATCCGGCCCAACTATTTTACCTTAGGACAAGAACGGTTACTAAATAAGCTTTAAAGGGCGTCGGCTCGGGGTGGTCAATTGTTACTACCTTGTATATCCAATGTATTTTTTTTTGGAGACCGAGCTTGCATTAGGAACTTCGGCGCGAAAAGGCCACTCAGTCCATAATAATGCATTAGGAACCCATTTAAGTCGAATCTAAAAAAAAATTTTTTTTGGTATGAAACGCAAAAACTCGTAAAAAATTTGGTATGAAACGCAAAAACGCGGAAAAAACGGGTATTCGTTTCATAATAATGCATTAGGAACCCATTTAAGTCGAATCTAAATAAAAAAAATTTTTTTGGTATGAAACGCAAAATCTTAAAACGCAAAAACGCGGAAATAATTATTAATTTTACCATTATAAACCATTAGGAACTCATTTAAGTCGAAAACCCGAAAAAAAATTTTTTTGGTATGAAACGCAAAAACTCGTAAAAAATTTGGTATGAAACGCAAAATCGCGGAAAAAACGGGTATTCGGTCCATAATAATGCATTAGGAACCCATTTAAGTCGAATCTAAAAAAAAAATTTTTTTGGTATGAAACGCAAAAACTCGTAAAAAATTTGGTATGAAACGCAAAAACGCGGAAAAAACGGGTATTCGGTCCATAATAATGCATTAGGAACCCATTTAAGTCGAATCTAAAAAAAAATTTTTTTTGGTATGAAACGCAAAAACTCGTAAAAAATTTGGTATGAAACGCAAAAACGCGGAAAAAACGGGTATTCGGTCCATAATAATGCATTAGGAACCCATTTAAGTCGAATCTAAATAAAAAAAATTTTTTTGGTATGAAACGCAAAATCTTAAAACGCAAAAACGCGGAAAAAAATTATTAATTTTACCATTATAAACCATTAGGAACTCATTTAAGTCGAAAACCCGAAAAAAAATTTTTTTGGTATGAAACGCAAAAACTCGTAAAAAATTTGGTATGAAACGCAAAATCGCGGAAAAAACGGGTATTCGGTCCATAATAATGCATTAGGAACCCATTTAAGTCGAATCTAAAAAAAAAATTTTTTTGGTATGAAACGCAAAAACTCGTAAAAAATTTGGTATGAAACGCAAAAACGCGGAAAAAACGGGTATTCGGTCCATAATAATGCATTAGGAACCCATTTAAGTCGAATCTAAAAAAAAAATTTTTTTGGTATGAAACGCAAAAACTCGTAAAAAATTTGGTATGAAACGCAAAAACGCGGAAAAAACGGGTATTCGGTCCATAATAATGCATTAGGAACCCATTTAAGTCGAATCTAAAAAAAAAATTTTTTTGGTATGAAACGCAAAATCTTAAAACGCAAAAACGCGGAAAAAAATTATTAATTTTCCCATTATAAACCATTAGGAACTCATTTAAGTCGAAAACCCGAAAAAAAATTTTTTTGGTATGAAACGCAAAATCTTAAAACGCAAAAACGCGGAAAAAAATTATTAATTTCCCCATTATAAACCATTAGAAACTCATTTAAGCCTAAAACTCGAAAAAAAATTTTTTAGTATGAAACGCAAAAACTTAAAACGCAAAAACTCGTAAAAAAAAATTGATTAATTACATCCGCTTTTTGCATTTTAGGCTTTTCATACCAAAATGGTATGAAACGCAAAAACTCTAGGTATGAAACGCAAAAACTCATTAAAAATGATTTATGACTTCCGCTTTTTGCGTTTTAAGATTTTGCGTTTCATACCTACCCAGATTTTATTGTTTGTAACATAAATTGATAGATATTTCTTTATTAAATAAATGTAGGCTGTATAATTACTTTTTCCTACCATTTAAATGTTTATATTCCAGATTATTAAAGCTTAAATAATATTGTATATATATTTACATTGATTAATTAAAAAATGGCGGATTTGAAAATGCATAGGCTTGGCAGGTTTTGCCCAATCCGGCCCAACTATTTTACCTTAGGACAAGAACGGTTACTAAATAAGCTTTAAAGGGCGTCGGCTCGGGGTGGTCAATTGTTACTACCTTGTATATCCAATGTATTTTTTTTGGAGACCGAGCTTGCATTAGGAACTTCGGCGCGAAAAGGCCACTCAGTCCATAATAATGCATTAGGAACCCATTTAAGTCGAATCTAAAAAAAAATTTTTTTTGGTATGAAACGCAAAAACTCGTAAAAAATTTGGTATGAAACGCAAAAACGCGGAAAAAACGGGTATTCGGTCCATAATAATGCATTAGGAACCCATTTAAGTCGAATCTAAAAAAATTTTATTGGTATGAAACGCAAAAACTCGGAAAAAATTTGGTATGAAACGCAAAAACGCGGAAAAAACGGGTATTCGGTCCATAATAATGCATTAGGAACCCATTTAAGTCGAATCTAAAAAAAAAATTTTTTTGGTATGAAACGCAAAAACTCGGAAAAAATTTGGTATGAAACGCAAAAACGCGGAAAAAACGGGTATTCGGTCCATAATAATGCATTAGGAACCCATTTAAGTCGAATCTAAAAAAAAAATTTTTTTGGTATGAAACGCAAAATCTTAAAACGCAAAAACGCGGAAAAAAATTATTAATTTTCCCATTATAAACCATTAGGAACTCATTTAAGTCGAAAACCCGAAAAAAAATTTTTTTGGTATGAAACGCAAAAACTCGTAAAAAATTTGGTATGAAACGCAAAAACGCGGAAAAAACGGGTATTCGGTCCATAATAATGCATTAGGAACCCATTTAAGTCGAATCTAAAAAAAAAATTTTTTTGGTATGAAACGCAAAAACTCGTAAAAAATTTGGTATGAAACGCAAAAACGCGGAAAAAACGGGTATTGGTCCATAATAATGCATTAGGAACCCATTTAAGTCGAATCTAAAAAAAAAATTTTTTTGGTATGAAACGCAAAAACTCGGAAAAAATTTGGTATGAAACGCAAAAACGCGGAAAAAACGGGTATTCGGTCCATAATAATGCATTAGGAACCCATTTAAGTCGAATCTAAAAAAAAATTTTTTTTGGTATGAAACGCAAAATCTTAAAACGCAAAAACGCGGAAAAAAATTATTAATTTCCCCATTATAAACCATTAGAAACTCATTTAAGCCTAAAACTCGAAAAAAAATTTTTTAGTATGAAACGCAAAAACTTAAAACGCAAAAACTCGTAAAAAAAAATTGATTAATTACATCCGCTTTTTGCATTTTAGGCTTTTCATACCAAAATGGTATGAAACGCAAAAACTCTAGGTATGAAACGCAAAAACTCATTAAAAATGATTTATGACTTCCGCTTTTTGCGTTTTAAGATTTTGCGTTTCATACCTACCCCTGTTTATGTTCTCACACATCTCCATTCATTCGCTAACAAATTAATAATTCACTAAATTTTTTCTACAAATTTTTTTAGTCTCAGGTGGATTGTTAAATAATATCCAATCTAGGCTGCTTACCCAAAATTTACGAAGGATTGTGAAAAATGTGGTTTTTAACTTTATTTAATTTTTTATAATTTTAAGTTGCCTCTTTAATTTTATGATAATTTGAAAGTACTGTTTTTAATGAATAAAATTGATAAAAATTGACAATTTTTATGTAATGTATAATGTGTCTTACACCTCAAGGAAAAGATTAAAAACCCAATTCACCCTATTTTGGATATGTGTTGTGAAGATTAGATTGCCGATAATTTTTTTATAACTGTAAAAATAAAAATATTTTTAACGACCAATATCCAAGAAAATTGATATTTTTTGGTTTTTTAAGATGTGCCTAACAAAAAACTATTTTAATTTTACAATTTTTTTTACACTAGCCACTTTAATGTTAATCAAATGCGCCCAATTTTTTTCTTTTAAACTTTTTTTGCACTAGCGGCAGTCCTACCTAAAGGTGGGAGGAGCGGGGGTGTACAGTTTTTATGAGAATCGTATGGAAATATAATAAAAATAAGGTCTATAGGCGTACATAACATTTATAATTACTTTCTCACCCTCTTCCATTGCCCCCCCCCCCCCCCCCCCCCATATCTTCTTCCAACCCAAATAAATCCTAAATACGCCTTTGCACCGATTTATAAAAATAAATTATTTGATAGAGCCAATACCGGAATTTTGTATTTAATAGCTTTTTTTATATAAAATATAGTATAAGTAGCATAATACGAAATAAAAAAAATCTAAAATATTTATTCGCTCATATCTACCAGCGAATGTAAATTAAAAAAAAACTCTTTAATTGGATACTAAATAATAATTTACCAGTTATAAAGTAATTATTAATAAATACAATCAATATATCTGTCAAATTTTTATATAATTAAAATCACAAATGCCTAGAAAACAGGTAATAATTTGGTCTGTTTTAGATTTTTCGCTTTATGCGTTTTGTTGCTACTCTTTTATAGTTGGGCACGCTCAATCATGGATTCCAATCCCTTCCAATCCAACGCATCGATATAATTTTGCCAATAATCTATATACGGAATAATGAATGAAAGGATCGTAATTCATGTGATAATATATTATATTTATTTGAGATTTATAAAATTAACTTTCTAATTTAGGTCAGGGCAATGGCTCCAGATATTAAAAAAATATGTAAAAAAGAATGCCATTTTTTTAGATGTAAAATGAATTTTAAAGATGCAAGTTTGGAATTTTTAAAATTATCTTAATAGCAAATGACCTTTAAAACGAGCCCTAGCTGTCCACCTTTATTTTGCACTGTACATAACTTAAATAAAATGGTAAAAACATGGCCCCGTAAATTTGTTTATAAATAAAATATTATTTAGTCTTAATAAAAATAAAATATATTGTAAGATGTGAAAAAATATGAATAGCTACACATTTTTTATAATGATTGAAATGAGCGTTATGCCCTAATTAGTTTTCAATTTTCGATTATACGTCACATAATGCATTTTACATGGCCATTTTTTTCATTTAAAGCTGTGAAAGTATTATTTAAAAAGCCATAATATATTAATTCATCGGCGAAACGGGCCTACAAATAGTATTAGATTACCTCTTTAGGACGTGATCAATAGTGGTTAGATCAAAATCGAGAACTCGATCGACCGAATAAATAGACTTACTGGTCCGGGACTAAGTTTGAACAAAATTTTTACGCGCTTAACCGATTACTTTGGACAACAGAAAAACAACATCGACAATTACAAAAAATTTTCTTGCTATAGCAAATGGGGTATTCCCAATGCTTCAAATTTTTTAACGAACTACGTCCAGTTCAAAAAAATTGCAGAATATCTTAAATTAGTTTTTCAAAAAATTAATGGCATGTTTAGATTAAACACATTTAAAAAGGATATTAATCATAACTTCAAGTTATTTAGGATTAAAAACGCATGTATAAAAACAACTAATTTTTTATTAACATTAAAACCATTACTAAAAAAAATTTAAACACCTCGCGTTAATGAAAAATATTTTTAAGCTAAACATATTTCAATAGTTTTTAATCATATATTTTATAAAATTATAAGTCCCCCAAATATAGAAAAGTTTCATTTTTAATCGAATAACTAATCTGAGGCATTGACTACTAATACTGGTTTCATATTTAATTAACACCTAAAACTTGACTAAAAACGATAGTTGCTCTATCAATGCTTAAGGTCGTCCGAATTTAGTTGTATAGCATTACTAAGGTCAACAAATATCAATATCAGAAGCAATTTTATGAAAACATAGAATATCACCAAGATGGCCTATCATATATATTTTTCGTTCTTAGTTTTCTTCCGCCTTTGGCTCCTTAGATCCGTCTATAACGAAAAATGACCCTACCAAATTGACAGCTAAATATACCCTAAAAAAAGTAAAAATTTATAAATGTTTTTTGCATATAAAAATCCCTTTGAATTTATATTTTTAATCACAAATAATAAAAAATAAATTTTATTAATATATCAAGCTCTTCCATCGGCATATAATAATTTCGCGTCCTTAAGTTTGAATTTAACAGTTAAACTATTGTAAATGTGCAAAAATAAATTTTCAATATATTTTTGTTTTTGAATTTTTATTGGTTTTTTGAACCTTTTTTTCTAATTCCAAAATTTTATAATTGATTAACTAAGTTTGATTAGAAACGGTAAACGGATTTGATATTCCCTAAGATGGCAGGTTTGATCTCTGTGGTTAACCCCTAACTCTCAAAAAATTGTTAACCTGTGATATTAACCACCTGCTATACATATGATTTCAATCATTGTTAACGAAAAACTATTTATTTTGTTGTTAATATATAACGATAAAAAATTATAGCTTGCAGTATAATATTTTGGCAGTATTTGTAGATTTGGGCCTGGTCTAAAATAAACAAAAATATATTTCAGGCCATGCTAAGCGCCAGATACGGACTGGCCGACAAAATTTATGGCCGCACCTCTGCTAGGCGTAAGTATACAATACTTATACATTAACTTTTAA
>JAUIRJ010000465.1:0-15780 GCA_030555515.1 Acutogordius australiensis | reverse complement strand
TATTTTTTCAAAATTCTTTATGAATTCATGTCGGTCCCATAATTTTAAGACATATTTATAACTCACTACAAAATTTGGACTCCCTAAGCATCATTTATGGCAACTATGTGGTCAAGTTTTTGGCGTTGATCTCGAATATGAAATCAGAATTTTAGCCAATGCCTCAGATTTTTAGTTATTCGGTGTCAAAGTCGATTTCAATTTGGGGTATTTTGGGCTTCTATATCATAAATAGGTAGTAATAAAAATTTAAAAATATATTAGATAACGAAAACATTCATTATTAACGTAAAGGGTTTAAATATTTTTTAATATTTAATTTTTTTTATTTTTTTTTATTGTTGTAAAAATAGTGGTTTTGTCATAAACTCCAATTTTTGATCCTAAATAACATAGAAAATTGCTAATAATTTTAGGTAACCTTTTTTTATATGATTTTCATAAGAAATCTGAGTATGCCAATAGATTTTTTGAAAATTCATATTCTAAGTAATTTGTAAATTTTCCGAACTTTGGACGCGGTTTGAAAAAATTGGAGGCATTGGAAAAAAAACTAACCCGGGATTGTTATCGCAAGAAAATTCTCTACAAAACCCTTGAAAAATCGTTTATGTTGTTTTTTTTGTTGTTCAGTGTAATGAATATTAGTGTATTTAATTTTTTTAGTTATATCAAACTGAATATTTTAGAAATAGCATATTTTAAAATATGAATTTTTTAAAACAATAAACTCATGCAAGGTAGCCATTATTGTCTGTAAAATAAAGAAAATTAAGTCAAACTATGATACTTTTTGACTTATAACCTCCAAAAATTGCATCAAATGTAAAATTTAATCTTGCGATTTTTTCTTCTTTTGCACCTATCTCCGTCAAAAGTCATTTCCGGTCAAAATAAAGTTCCAGATAATGAGATACCGTTTAATACTACCTCTTTGCAAATTTTAACCAAAACAAAAGGGGTGACCTTCTTGTACTTGTAAGATTGAGGTGCAATTTTTAAAATACTTACCTGAGATTTATGCCATCTAACGGGAAAATATTAGTTTATTTATTTATTTTGTCGTAATTTATTTTCACTCGCCGTTAGAAACAGTTTATTAAACTGGACAACAAAAAAACACAACATACGATATTTCGATGGTTTTATAAAGAATTTTTTTCCGATAACGATCATGGGTTTAGTTTTTTTCCAATGCCACCAATTTTTTTTAAACCGCTTCCAAAGTTCGGAAAAAAATTTACAAATTTTCTTATATTAATTTTTCAAAAAAACTATTGGCATATTCAGATTCCTTATAAAAAACATATCTTAAAAAGGCTATTACCTAAAATTATTAGCAATTAACTTCCAATGAATTTAGGATCAAAACGTAATGACTAAAATCACTAATTTTATAATAATGAAAAATTAAAAAAAAAATATAAAAATTATAAAAAATTAAAACTTCTTACGTTTATAATGAATGTTTCTGTTATATTAATATATTTTAACTTTTGTTACTACCAATAGGTTGCATGATATAGAAGCTCAAGATACCCCAAAAGAAAAATCTCGACTTTTACACCGAATGATAAAAGTCTGAGGCATTGACTAAAATTCTGATTTTATATTCGTGATCAGCGCCAAAAACTTGACCAAAAACCATAGTTGCCATAAATGATGCTTAGGGTGGTCCAAATTTTGTTGGCCAGTGTTATCCATTTAACATTTGAAATATTAGAATGTTCGACATAGTGGCTACCTTACTAACTTTAGAATTATAAAACTATGGAGAGTTTGCGTGTTTTTTACGATTTTATTTTGCGTTCTAATTATTGATGTATTAAGGCCCCGGTTACTAACAAGACTGTTAATTTTTCAAATGAAAATTATAAGAGAAATTAACACTAAATTATTTAAAATATAAAAATAAGTTATATCGTCAGACTTTTATCATTAACAACGATTAAATTTGCATCCATTATGTGGGCACATTTTACACCTTTATATAAAAACATCATATTTTAAAACCTATTTTTTGCTTATTCATTATAATACACATTTTTTCGTTTTTAAATACAATTTTAAAAATTGAAACTTTAAAAGTATTTTTTTTTGGATTGTGGACATTTTATTATATTTTATAAAAAATATGAATATGCCTGTTTTTATTACAATTTGATATGTGAAAATCACCTACCTCTAGGTTGCAACTCTCTTTTTGTCAAGCTATTTTATTTTGAATTCATTATTGAATTTACTTTATGGTAAATATAATTGTCAGCGCCCAAACGCAATATTCCGCCGGCGGAATATTGTCTGGACTTGACCTCAGCGTCCAAAGCTTATATTCCGCCGGCGGAATATAAATTGGCGTATAGTCAACGACCAAAACGCATTTTCACCGGCGGAATATTGTCTGGACTTGAGCTCAACGTCCAAAGCTTATATTCCGCCGGAAATTTTTTTGCAAAATTTAAGGGACAAACAGTGAACTTTATGTGATTGATTAATTTTGAAATATTGATTATTAGACGTTTTTTTTATGCTTAGAATATGAAATGTTTTCTTGTTGAATTAAAAATTAGGGTTAAGGGCTAGAATGGTGCTAAAAACTAAAAGATTTAAAGATTCATATTTGGACCGGTGTATTTAGGAGCGCTTTAACTGCACATTTGATAGCGCTTAGATTTTTTAGATACCCTCAGAAGTGCGCTAATTTTATAAAAATCGCGCAATTTTTTTGTTTTTAAAATTAAGCGAAAGATTTTAAAAAACGCCGAGCTATTTCTGTAATGTACCTGTGACTTTAAATGCACCAAGAATCCTAACTCGCAATAAAGATTCAAATGTAAGCAGGAAAAAACATAGTAAGGTGCCTTAAAACGCGTAGGTGATATTGAGAGCACGCAAAAGACTCCTAAAATAGTGCAAAAAAATGAATTAGGACTACGCACAGGTGTCGAACTTTTAGGAGCACCAAAATAATAAAAAATTTACAAATTTTAAGATTTATATAATTATTTAATTAATATTAGGGTGGCCCTAAAGATTTTGGAATTAATGGAAGGTTTATATTTTTTGGCGGCAACATCTGCTTATATTGTGATGATTTATTGCTTTTACCGAGTTGGTAGCCTTTAAATTTGAAAAAACAAATTTTCGTTCTAAATGCGCGCCTTTATAAACACGCGTCAATTTAATTTCGTTGGGCTTTTAAAAATTTTAATGTAATTTATATTTTGCACGTTAGAGGTTTCGCTAAAGTTAAAGATACCTCAATTCTTTACAAAATAAGAAAAGTTTTTAGTTATGTGAGTACGCGTCTTTTCAATTGGCTGGGAATCCAAAAAGATTGTCAAAACATACATATTAGATAAACTTTGAACTTGAAATTATATTGAGCCTATAATAATCTAACCGTATTTCTTTATTCTTTTAAAATGTTTTAATTCTTAATTGGTACAAAATAGGAATATTGAAATTAAAAAATTTTAAGGAAGGTCTAAAGCCGGTTCATTAACTGGACTAAAATCGGAGCTTATAAACCTTCCATTAATTCCAATATCGCATTTTTAAGGGCCAACTAGGCAGGGAATGCCCTAATATTAATTAAATAAGGCTTATATATCTTAAAAGTTGTAAATTTTTTATTATTTTGGTGCTCCTAAAAGTTCGACACCTGTGCGCTATCCTAATTTATTTTTTTTGCACTATTTTAGGAGTCTTTTGCGTGCTCTCAATATCACCTACGCGTTTTAAGGCACCTTAGTATGTTTTTTCCTACTTACAATTGAATCTTTATTGCAAGTTAGGATTCTTGGTGCATTTAAAGTCACAGGTACATTACAGAAATACCTCGACGTTTTTTAGAGTTTTTCGCTTAATTTTAAAAACAAAAAAATTGCGCGATTTTTATAAAATTAGCGCACTTCTGAGGGTATCTAAAAAATCTAAGCGCTATCAAATGTGCAGTTAAAGCGCTTCTAAATACACCGGTCCAAATATGAATCTTTAAATCTTTAAGTTTTTAGCACCATTCTAACCCTTAACCCTAATTTTTGATTCAACAAGACCTCTATTTATTAAACATTTCCTATTCTAAGCATAAAAAATCAAAAACGTCTAATAATCAATATTTCAAAATTAATCAATCACATAAAGTTCACTGTTTGTCCCTTAAATTTTGCAAAAAATTTCCGGCGGAATATAAGCTTTGGACGTTGAGCTCAAGTCCAGACAATATTCCGCCGGCGAAAATGCGTTTTGGTCGTTGACTATACGCCAATTTATATTCCGCCGGCGGAATATAAGCTTTGGACCCTGAGGTCAAGTCCAGACAATATTCCGCCGTCGGAATATTGCGTTTGGGCGCTGACAATACAAATTGGTTTTATCGCTAATATTATTATAAAATTTTTGGACTCTATTTTGTAAAGAGCCCAACAGAAATATTGGATCATCCCTTTCTGGATGATAAAAATTATTGGATAATTAAGTAATTTCAGGTGAAGTAGCAGCTAGTAAACGATTTTTTAAAAATCTAAATAAAAATTCAAATCTTAAAATTTATACCTATTTATTTTATACATAAAATTTTTGAGCTTTTTGTTTTCCTGGCCTTTCCTGCCATTGCAATTAATTTTAAAATTGTCGCAAAATCTCAAATGCACATTTTTAACTGTTTTTAAATCTTTTATATAAAAGTATGTTTTCTTAAACAATATGAGTTTCCTTAACACCTTGATATATTTGTCACTTAAGATTAAATTTGGGGCATGCTTGTAGCTCTGCTTATTCACGATGACCCCATTTTACATAATTTTATTATTTTGTAAACTACCCTCATAATTTCAACAGGGTTTTCTCCTCCCAAAGTGGTGAGTTTTATTGGCAATCCTTATCCTTGCCACATGGGTACCTGTCCTATTTAAATAAATGTTAAACTTGAAACCCAATTTGATAGCTCAAAAATTTCCTAATATATTCTCAATAACTACTCGAGTAATTTGTAATATTTATAACTCCAACTATCCATAAATATCCTCAAATTAACCACGATACCATCTTAATTAATTTAAATATATAAGCCTAACTATTATATTTTAACTTAGTTTTGAATAAACCTTATTTCTGCTCAATATTTTTTTTTTCAATATTTTCTTAAAACACCATAATTTTTTTGCAATTCTTTATTCCTATGAAATAAATATTAACAACTTAATTTTATTAACTTTATGTAAATGTTAAAAAAAGGAATTTCACCAATGGTAAACCTTTTTTAGCCTCATAATTATCATTTTTATTTTGGAATAGGAAATCAGAGCTTTTAAAATGAAAAGATTGATAAGTTCCCTTTAAAGCAATTTTTTAATACGCGGTCTTAGTAATAAAAAAAAGAAAAATTGTGAAGTTTTTATTTGTTTGCTCCCTATAATCATAGTATCAGTCCTTATCCGGTTGTTAGGAATTTACTTTAAATTAAACCATGTCACAAGGGCACTAGTTGCTTTAGTAAGTGAAAAATTAATCGTTAGCAGTTAATATTAACAACACGAGACCTAAATTTCGTAGTAAGATGTAAAACCTAATAATAATGGATTAGAGTATCTTTGCTGGGTTTTCGTTTATACCACATATTACTGTACCAATTACAAATGCTACAACTACAACATGGCATTACAAAGTCACGTTGCAATAAAGACGATTAGCCAGTATTTAAAAATTTATAAGAGTTATTTCAAAATTGTTGGCCAAATTTACCATATTTTGAACCAAAATATTTACCATTGTTACCCCCCCCCCCCCCTATTTGAAAAAGATTAAATAAAAAATCTAAATGTCCTCTTGCAACTCAGCTCGAAAAAAATTCCTACTTTCGAAAATGAATAATTCTCAAAAGAATCCATTTTTCTTTTCTCCTCAATGAGATTAATTGAATATTTGAGGAAAAACTAAAAATTTGTTAAAAAAAAGCCCCTTTATTTTTTTCCCAGCCCTTGAGATCGGGTTCAATCTTAGGAAACAATTTTTGACTAATATGCCTTACTCTCAAAAAATTTTAAATGTCTAATAGATACAGGTTAAGGTTTGCGTGGCCCCCTGTGATAAAAAAATACTAATGTCAATAAAACAAATAAATAAAACAAATGTAAAACTCAAAACGGTGAACGGTACTGAACTATAGACGAAGCTCACCTTGAAATAATTTTAACTAAACAAACATTTAAAACAAAAAATATTTAGTCTTTAAAATTACGCCATCTAACGGATAGATATAAATTTATATTTATGTATTTTGTTGTAACTTATTTTTACTCGCCGTTTAAAACAAGCAATTCATCATTAATATTAACATTTGAAAAATTAGAATGTCCTATATAGTGGCTATTTTACTAATTTCAAAATCTTAAGGCTATTAACAGTTTGCATTATGTTTTTTAGGATTTGCGTTCCAATTTGGTTTAATAAATTTTCGGGTATATACTAAACTGTTCATTATCCAAATTAAAATAAAAAAAGTAACATTGATCATTATTAAATACAAATAGAAGTTATTGGCTAGACTATTATCATTAACAATGATTAAATTTGCACCCATCAAAAGACTTGGCACTTTTTTACTTTATTTTAAAAACAACATAATTAAAACCTATTTTATGCCTATCCATTTTAAACATTTTTTGCTTTAAATACTATCTTTTTAAAAAACAACTTTGAATTTATTTTGCGGTCAATATACTATATTATATAAAAAATATGAAAATGTTCATTTTTATTACTTGATTTGTAAAAATACCTATGTTTTGTTAGGTCGCAACTCTCTTTTTCTATTTTATTTTGTACTTAGATTTTAAATGTTATGTATTAATTTTGTTGATTGATTTACATTTGAGGTCTAATAGAAAAATTTAAGAAAGATTTATGAATTAAAATATCAAAAAAAATATTTTTGGCTATTACTTCCTTAAAATCTAGATATTTTTAGTAATATTATTATACAATACAAATATTTTATACACAAGTAAAACTGTTTTGTAAGAGTCAATCCAGGGCTGGGAAAAAAAACTAAATGGGCTTTTTTTTAACAAGTTTTTGGGGTTTTTTTTCCAAATGCCCACAAACTCGTGGGCATGGCAAAAGAAAAGCCCCTTTTCTTGCTTAAAGAAAAGGGGCATGTTTAAAAAAAGCCCCTTTTCTTAAAAAAAACTCCTAGGAGCTTTAAGAAAAAATAACCCACCCATCAAAATTTTTTGAAATTATTATAGAAAACATAAAATGGGCTTTTTGGGGCTCTTTTAAAGAGCCACTTTTTGTGGGTTTTTTTTGCCCCTTTTCTTAGTATGGGCTTTTTTTGAATTCTTATTTTGGCCCTTTATTTTTGCCCCCTTTTCTTTTTTTATGTTTTAGGGGAAAAAATGAGCCAAAGTTTTTTGGCTCATTGTTTTCCCAGCCCTGAGTCAATCAAGGTGGGGGGAAAACGTGGCTCGGGCCCCCTTTACCGGCGGACTTGTCATTTTTACTGGTAATTTTGATACAAATTGTCTGGCGCTTCCTCTATCCCAAAGATGGTTAGGTTTTGCCAGGTTAACCGCCTATCGATCTAAAAACGGCTGCCCTTGAATTTAGGTAAATGCGCGCATGCATATAAAATAACAGTATGTAGTTTATCTATTGACCAAGGGTGTGGCCCACTGGCACCTCTAAGCCAGATTCCAGACGCTTATGCGTACTTTTTCAATATTTTTGCTACTTTATTATTTAGTAAAATTAGCTTGACGCCCAGCATTGCTTGGATTGCCCTTACAGATGAGCTGGTTTTAGTCCTGACTCTTTCTATTGATCTTTAATAAAAGTACAGATCAAAGTCTGGGCCATAATCATCATTGTATTACCCAGATCAACTAATTTTTGAGAGTTATGAGCTTCTACGATAATCAAACCTGCCAATTTAGAAATTTTCAAATCCTTTTACCATTTTTTTAAGCAAAATAGTTGGTCAACTATAAACATTAGAAATTTAATAAAAATGCCAAAAAAACATACAGTGCAAGCTTTGAAAAAGTGGCATTGTTAGAAATAGAATGATCAATAGACACATAAAATGTGGCCATCATCTACTATATTTTTGATCGTTGTCACTATTAAAATGATTATCACAATTAAATGATCACGATCACAATTAATTGGCCAGCATGATAATTTTATGGTAAACATAACTAAGTTGTGTGACCATTTAGCCACAACATAGTTTAAACAAGTAAACATTATCTTAGCCATTTAATTATGATAGAGATCATTTATTGTGATTGTGAACATTTTATTCGTGACCGCGAACAAAAAAGTAGTGTTAAATGGCCACATTACAAGTCTATTGATCATTCTGTTTCTAACATGTGCCACTATTAAGCTAGCACACTGTAAAAGATTCAAAAACAAAAAAAAAATTGAAGTTTTTCTTTGCATATTTGCAACAGCTAAACTGTTTTTTTCAAATGCAACTTTTATTAAAATTCGATTGTCGTATTTAAGTTTGGACGCAAAATATTTTTTATTAACTAAATGCTGATGTCAGAGCTTGATACAATAAAAAATTTTATTTCTTATTATTTGTATTGATGAATATAAGTTACATGTAAAAAAATTAATTTTTTTAGAGTGTTTTCGACCTGTCAAGGCCATTATATGGACGGATGTAAGGAGCCGAAATTGGAAGATACTAACAAAAACGAAATATATATATAAGGCCATCAGGAGATAATTCTTTTATGTTTTTATAAACACTATGCCATTAATATTTGTTGATCTGTGTTATAAATTAAATGGGGGCCCCCTTTATTAAAATCCTGGCTACGGCTCTGACCCAGAATGGTGGAGCATGACTGTTATTTTAATTATAATTAAGCTACTCTTGGTCGTAACAAAAAAAATATTTTAATTTAATGAATGGTCAGGAAATCAATATTTTTCTTTTTTTGCCATTTTTTCTTCCCCCGATTCGTAGGGCCAAGCTTTGATGTATTAAGAAAAAACGGAAAATATATTAGGAGATAAGGACGAATTTTTAGGCAATTAAAATTTTTGATATGTTTACCGATTTTTTTTGTAATATAGTTAATATACACAAGCTATAAGTTTATACTACCAAAAATTTTTGTCGAACCACAAAAAAGTAATATACCCAATTAACGGCATTTATGTTTCAAAATTTTATTTAATCTACAAGATGAAATTTTGTGAATACATAAGTAGTGTGCAAACATTTATTCTATTTAAAAATACAGAATCTAACCAACTTGCGTTCTATATCCGATTTTCGCGTTTAAATTAAGATTCGTATTTAAATATTTTATTTTAGGAAAACTTGTTGAGATGCTAAAATATTACAAAGAACCTATGTTTTGTTTCATTTTAGCTTAACAAAAAAGGTCTGCCATGGAATTTTTCAAAATTTTCCTAGTTCATAATTGGAAGTTTGTTCGTGTCAACGGGTAATATTTTATTTTCATTTCAAGCGACTAAAAACATTTTAATGCGGCCCCTGGTACACCCTTCAATTTTTCAATAGCTTTTTAAATTGGGTAAAAAGAAGCTGTTTGATTTTAGGATCAAAAAAGAGGGTGATGTATACGCATAAGCCTTGGCACCCGTATTGTGTAAGGTAGGCGAGATTTTGAAACCAGAGCACGCCTTTGCTTGCCAGGGTGTCGTCCCAAAATGAATGCGAGAGCATGTAGATGAAAATTGGGAGCGTAGATACCATAAAATGGATACTGATCAGTAACATAAGCAATGTGATTTGGTATTCCCGTTTTTTCATTGCGTATTCGCCGGTCTTTGCGGCTTCATTGTTAGTGCCAACATCCGATTCATTCTTTCCGGTCACATTGACAACCATGTGGTGATGTCCTTCATCATTTTTTTCGACAGTTTTAACCCTCGCCGATAGATTGTCTTGCCCGGCAGGATTATTAGATGTTTTTAGGCCTATGTTGGCTTCCGCTACATTGACTTGCTTAGCAAATAAGCTCTTCCAGCTCTTTCTACCCTTGTCCACGCTAATTATGGGCCGAGGATGAGAGGCGTTTGTCAGTTGTCCAGTTGGAACAACTGCCCCAGAACTATGGCCCTTTCCTAATTTTAGTCGGTGTCGCGAATAATTAAAATACCAGTGTATGATAGTTAAGTTAGCGAAAAAGGTCACTGTGAAGGGTAGGAAGCTCGCCAGTATATTAACACTTTGCCTGTAATATGGGTACCAGGGGTATGGGTTTAAAACATGCACGTATAGTTTGTGGAAGGCGCTATCATTTAATGCATGCCAGCCTTTCTTTCGGTGCAATAATTGGCTGTTCGCCAATTGTTGTTCACTGTTATTTCCATTATCAGGGCCGAGTGTGATATTGTCGTTGCTGTCATTAAAAGTAGTATACCCGTAAAAAAAAATCTCAGCTACCGGATCTCTTTTAAGGGTATACCCTAGGGGGAAGCCCGATACAATTATAACGTTTGATATGATTATTGCTATCAAGGTTCTCCTAATGAGCCGATCCGTCATGTATTGCCGGTATGTGAAGGGCGATTTTATGGCCCAAACTCGATCTAAGGCAATCATTGTCCGTAAGAAAAACCCGGTTTGAGTTGACAAAACCATAAGGGGGACCCCTATTTTTATAAAGTACCACACGTAGGCCCTAGACCTGCGGCATAGCTCTAGACAGGAAAAGTAAGTGGCCGGTATTATTAGGATAGTGCAAGCGAGTAGGTCCGACGCCGCAACTAAACGTATATAATTGTAGATGTGTGCCTTACCACCACTCTTCCTGGCTCGGGTTTCACGCTTTCTCCTGGCCGTGCCACCTGGTAAAATGTGCAAAAAAGGTTGAGTGAATGAATGTTTTTCAAGGGACAGTTGAATAAATAATCAAATAAAGGTTCGTATTTTTTCGTTATTTAAGTATACTCTTTGAATTTTATTGTAACATTTTTTTAAGGTCCGAAATATTAAAATCAATATACTAATAATGATTATAAATATTAGTCTGACAATCAACTAGTTTTCTATTGTAATGTTAGCTTAACGTAACTTATTACTGATTTAGAGCTCCTAAGTTGTAATCCTTAGAATAGGGCTTAATCGGATCATCTTGACTGAAAATCAGTAAGATTTAGTAAAGGATCAAAATTTCCGAGCTTTGGAATGGTTTAATTCTATTAACCAACAGGTTATTATGATTTCTTATAACATAATTTATTTATGTAAATCATCTAAGTTACGGTGCTGACAATACCAGATATAATGTTTTATCTGTTTTTTATATACAATAGGGCCAATTTTTCCAAAAAACTTAGAGTTGACAAATTTTTGACTAGGGAAATAATTAAAGGATCAAACCAAAGCTATCCTTTAGCACCGATTAGAAGCTCAAATCGATTTTGGGGCATTTCTATTTTTTTAAATATAAAATGTATCGAATTGATTTTTAATTCCCATAATGAAATTTTGTTCTTTTTTTTCCAATTCATTGGAAAGCCATCTCAATCAAAATTTTTTTGTTTGGCGAAATTAGGCTAGTTTTAAGGAAGGTCTTAGCCTCAAAATGAGTAACGACTCATAGTTTAGGTGGAACCTCTCCTTTTAAAAACGGCAATTTGTAAACACACAACTAAAACTACCTTGGTTTGGATTCGCACCAGCGCTGGTTCCAACACTGTTTGTGTTGCCCGTCTCGAAATCGACTTGAGTATCGCTCAGGTACAGGAGCAAGAAATATAGTATATTTCCTATAATTCCCATGAAGATAAGGCTGATCATTAGGAGTCCGTAGTTAATCCTCAAGGACCGGTAAATGTACGCCATGTCGGTCAGCATCAGAAAAAAATCAAAATTAATGCCTTTTTTATATAAAATTAGAACTTCTAATCTCTTGAATGAGGCAAAAAAAACTGAAATTGAAATACCTTAAATATAATTGAATTGGTAAAAGTGTTTAATGTTCATTGTAACAAAATTTTTCGTAAATGTATTTAAAAAATGTAAACAAGAATAATTTAAAGCAAATCAAATTACTATTTTTTTTAATGTGTTCATCCATTAAAGTGATTAAGGGCCATAAACAGTTTTTGTTTGTTGGCGGTGACAAAAGAAGCATATTTTGTTTTGTGAAAGCTCAACCAGTCTTACGCCGCACCCTTTCTATTTTAAAACTAATTTTCTTTTAGGTTTTATAAATCTAAAATGCAACAGCTTTTTTTAAAGGTTAAAAAGCATTTTAGCTGAAAGCATGCTAAATAGATTTCATTAATTGGATTATCAGAATAATTTAATCGGGTGTGGGGTTTTTCCCCTTTTTTATTAAAAATTTATTGGTAATTTTAAAATATGTTTTATGTAAGTTTATCGCCATGTAAGTTTATCGCCCAATATTTGAAACTTTAAATTAAATTACAATATCTGAAGCCATATGTTTTCCCACTTTCAGCTGTTAACTTAGAAATTAACATTTTTTCAGAGAATTGACAATAATAATTAGGTATCAAAGAATTTTAAATGGTAATTTATTTTATTTTTTTGTGAGGATTTTGATAAACTCTACTTAAAAAAAAAGATTATTCTATCTTTTTTTTTGACAATAAATATAAATGGTAAAAGGTTATTTGGTTAAATTTACATTTTTAAGCTATTTGAAGTTTAAAAAGAAGGAAAGTATTTATTTAGATTCGTTTATGACTAAAAATTAGAATAAGAAAAGGATTAAGCAGCATTGACAGTGTCTCCTATTCCGGGAGGGGGGGGGATAGGAACCAAGCGGTTCCAAAAAATTGGCTGAGGGGGGTAGGTATATTTATGGGGGGAATTTGAATAAATTACAAAGTTTGTTTTATTATATTAAAATGCAGATCAAAATTTGAAATAATCATTGAGGATACCTCTAAATTTTGTAAAGAAAACAATGTTGATTATAGTTTTAAACAAAAACGCGACGAGGTGGACGTAATCAAAAGGGAAAAATATTATATAATTCATAGCTACCGTATTAAAACATATTTTAAAGCTTTGGATCTTATCTTGATGCAATATCCCTACAAGCCTCTCTTATCGGTTATAACCATGCCTGCATAGGAGAAATTGTTGAGCAAATTAATTTGTTTAAATTATAACATACATTTTATGTTTACAAATAATATTTACAAAGTTTTTAGCTTGCTTCGCCCGCAATAATGCTATTAAGTTTAACCAAAGAATTGTTTTATTTCTTGACTAAACATTATTATGGTATATTCTAATTTACAACAAAGCCTATTTTTAATCTGTGATTACAGGGGATCAGTTACATTGCCACGAAACCTCAACCCACCACGCTCAAAATGAGCATTCATTCCATTGACACACCTAATGTTCAGTCAAATAAAACTGAGCCCGCGGAAAATCACGGAACACCCTTGTGTCGAAATAGATTTTACGCCACCCTTCCGAAAAATAAAAATGATCCCTGAACTGGAAAGGCTTACGCAAACAACGTTTCCCCCGTTTTATAGTGATCCTGACGGTTTTTATATAAAGAGAGATATTTAGTTAATTTTTTGTGCGTGGTTTTTTAATAACTCGTTTATTAATAAGCGTTGATTTACTCTAAAGGCAATTTAAAAATTTGGCGAGATTAAGTAAAAGGATTAATAGTGCGACTACCTGTTTTATATAAATATGCATTATTAGTATTAGATGTAAGATAAGTTTTGAAGGACGTCATTTTTACCTAAAATTTCTTTGTTAAATTAGATTTTTGAGCATTGTCTATTAAGGTACCCCCATGCTCTACAGCTACGTTTGACGCTTGATCAATCAAAATGGTCAGTGTATCAGACAATGCAGAGTTGGGATTTATGATAGGTGATTGTGTTGAGATTTCGTAAAAAGTTTTAGTAAACCGGTTGTTTATGAAAGCTCAGCTGCGTTTGTCTTCGGAAATTGTCCGGTAAACATTTAAGCAAGTTACTAAAAAATAGATAAGGCTATTAATTCAACAATCTTATTGAGTCGCCCTTTTTAAGTTTGGGGTAGACGGGAAGTACTGTACTGTCGAGAAGATTTACTTATACAGACATCGACATAATTTTTTTTCAAATTACTTGGGCCGTTACAAGGTCACTCCCGTTTTGACAGGGCACAATAATTGCTTTTTTGGCGTCAATAATTGTGTAATTAATCAAGACTATATATTATATCTTTTCAAATGCGTAGGAAATAAATTAGGATCCAATTTTAACTTTTATTTTAATTAACGAATCTTGCTTAAAAATGAAAAAGAAACCATACATACCAAAACCTAAATCTACCAGACTCAAGTTGTTGAGATTGTCATAGAGCGGATGGAATTCATTCCGCCACAAGTTCATAATGTCAATTACCAAATCAATTTTATCATGCTCTACCAGATTTTTTTAATTTCCTCCACCGCCTTATAAAATATATTGGGTTGCTTTTACCAATTTCAGATAGAATATGCCTTAATTTTACCCCAATGAATGTGGCAAAACAGTTGGGTTGTAGGTTTGCTGCTCTTCTTTTTAAAAGATAGTATAGGTGGGCTACCGATTGATAGGTTTGTGTGGCGTCTCGCTCCTACCCAATATAAAGGTATTAACTTTTCTATGGCGGGAACACAGCGTTTGCCATAGAGCTCTTTCTAGCGTTGTGTCACCTGGGTTAAAAAATAAGTCGATCTATTAAAAAGCATGATGACAAACTCATCTACATTGGGCTTTTTGGTTAACAGACATAACTTGCGATCACGAGCTGGAAGGTTTTTTCTAAATAATCTAATAATTCCATACTTGATAGACAATGGAGTCATTCTTGCGCCTCCTTCTTTTTTTTACATCCATCGGTTACCCACCTCTTATATTGGGCTACTTCAGGTGAGATTTGTCGAAACAGAACCTTTTGAATTGGAATAGAGACATTACAGTATAAAGGGCTTTTTGAAAATTTGAAATGCTTCGTGTATGGCCACAAAGACCACATTCTGGCTATTTTCAAAGGCATTTGGATTCGTTTATTTCGTTTAACACATCGTCTCCCAATTATATGCTGTTAAATGACGATATATATATGCTATCAGGTGTGTTGAATCTCAATTTCTACAAGTTTTCCCAGACTAAACTCTCCAAATTCCATATACTTTTTGGGCCACCGTCTCGACTCAATTTAAATAATTTTACAACTATCAGGGTTAATTACCACTACAACATTTGACTCTAACCCAACAACTGAAAACAAGGCGTTTCGTTTTTAATAATTTCTACCAATTGCTACTAAACTATCCTTATGCCACATAGTTTTAAACTTAAATTTGTCGACAAATTTAGTACGCAACCCTACCAGCACATTAGTTTTATATAAGCAAATCTTGCAAAGCCACCTAAACTGTTTACTACTGCCCGACCCGATCCGTCTGCCCCGCATAATGGGCGTTTGAATATAATGAATTATTTTTAAAACTAATTTTATGTTGCTATGGTCGGCTTCACTTTTATAGCAGTCTCTTTACATGTTTCTTACTCGGTCGTTTCCGAAGACAACGTCGATTTAGTATCGTATAATAACGAGCGAGATCTCTTCAACTTTCTGTCATATCTCGCTTGTACCGAATCTTGATTTAGACTTTACATTTTTTGGTTTTTATGCTCCTAATCCCTCGTTGATATCGATAGAGCGTGGGATACAACGATAGAGCCTTTAGGTACGTATTTGAATGGTGCTCAAAATTCGATCTATAAAATCAAATTTTTTTTTGA
>JAUIRJ010000464.1:0-15867 GCA_030555515.1 Acutogordius australiensis | reverse complement strand
GATGTATATTAACCTCAATCACTTTAGAGTTTTTTAGGGGTAATTTTAAGTTCAATGTTAATTCAAAAAATTTGCAGCCGGCGCTAAAAATTGATTTTTGAAGAGTTAAAGGAATAAGTTGAACCACCTAAAAATTAGTAGATATTTTTTTTATTTCGTAGATTTTGCAATTTAAAACTATGAACGGCGGCAATCTTCTAACCAATAATTCCAACTTTTACAGTTACGATTCGGAAAAATTTAGGGACGAACTTGTTATATCCGATATTCGTTCTCGATCTGATTACCTGTTCACGGTGTACGTTTACCCAATCTTAGCGATCAAAGGAATTTTCATCAACATCTTGGCCTTATTAGCCCTGCGTCGTTTAACGCATGATGCTAGGCGTCACTCAGTTCACGGGAGGGTCTCTAACGCGGGTATCTATCTCCAACACCTAATTTTCAAACCTCGGTGTTACTGCTTTCTTGCTAATCAATTCGCTCCGGGGCATAGGGAAATATTACGATTGGTGGGACCCGTGGATCCAATCCGTATACGTCATGTGGTTCATGGCCAAATTCGTATTTTTTGCCATCAATTATTTCCTCCGTGTCGGAGTTTGGTTCGTAGTATTCCTTTCCATCGATCGATACACCTTGTTGCGACATGCGCTGAGATACAGGCATTCATGTAGCCGGGGCACCACAAATTTGATCGTCATTATGATTTATGCCATGTGCCTTTTCGTCATGTTCCCACTAATTTGGAAATATCAGGTAATACCAATTAATTGTCATCGCGAGAACTCATTCATCCCCAAGCCTACCAATTACATTAGTATGGCCAATAACCAAACTACGAATCAAACGTCCCTGCAACCAGTATGTTACGGTTACTGCCTGAGAAAACCTTCCGTTAGGTACACGACCTATGAGATCGCCAAAACCGTCATAATGAGTTATAGCCCACTCCTCTTACTATTTGTTATTAAGTTAAGTATGCTAAAGGAGTACAAGATAATGCTTGCTACGCATAAAACACGATTTCCAAATCCTAACTTAGTTTCAGTCGTCGAGAGCAAAAACGTGGACGTTCCTAAAGGTGCGTTGCCTTCGCCAGCCTTAGCTAGAGATTCCATGCTTAAACTACGTGAAACATTTAACCGAGCCCCTAGCGTATCCTCAACTACTTCCCGGGGATCACGGTATGTTATGCGGGACGAAAAAACGACAACTTGCATAATGTTTGGCGTCCTATTAAAATTATGGTAGTTTGTATGACCCCAGGCTCCGTTGCCCTTTTGCTTGATACATTTCTAGGTAAAATTTGGCGACTTAATCACATTAACGTCCTCATCGCTTGCAACACCCTCGAAATATGCAACTGCCTTTGCAACTTTTACATTTACGCCCTGGGCAGTCCACTTTTTCGAACCAAGCTTAAAGAGGTCATGACTTGCCGAAAACAAACTCGTAGCCAACTGAGCCAAATGGTTTGCCACCGTGGTGTTGTTTGGCCTATTTAGTTAATACAAAATAGATATATTTCTTATGTTCGTTATAATATAGTTTAACAAGTAAACAGACCAAGTATGCGGATAAATAAACTTTAAATTTTATTTGTTATTTAAAGTACTCTTTAAAACATTTTTTAAAATTTGGCTTTGTACGATCTATAGGTCAAGCTGTAATAATAACCCTAACCTAACCCTAACCCTAACCTAACCCTAACCCTAACCTAACCCTAACCCTAACCCTAACCTAACCCTAACCCTAACCCTAACCCTAACCCTAACCCTAACCCTAACCCTAACCCTAACCCTAACCCTAACCCTAACCCTAACCCTAACCTAACCCTAACCCTAACCCTAACCCTAACCCTAACCCTAACCCTAACCCTAACCCTAACCCTAACCCTAACCCTAACCCTAACCCTAACCCTAACCCTAACCCTAACCCTAACCCTAACCCTAACCTAACCCTAACCCTAACCCTAACCCTAACCCTAACCCTAACCCTAACCCTAACCCTAAATTGGAATTCTTAGTCACGGCCCTTCATTAGAGGACCGTGAATACGTCTTTGTTAGGGTTAGGGTTTTTAGTGATAAAAAACTCTTTTTCTAGGGTTAATCTTAAGAAAAATAAGAAAATGAAACTAACCCTAACCCTAAATTTGAGAAATTAAACTCAAAAACTCTTTTCCTAGGGTTAATCTTAAGAAAAATAAGAAAATGAAACTAACCCTAACCCTAAATTTGAGAAATTAAACTCAACCCTAACCCTAGATTAAAAAAAACAAACATTGAAGATAAAAAAACCCCTAGCTCCTAAACCCTAACCCTAAATTTGAAAAATAAACTCAACCCTAACCCTAGAATTCAAAACTAACACCGTCAATAACAAAAAATGACGTATTTTCACCAAATTGACAGATTTAGAAAATATTTATTCATATTAACCCTAACCCTAAATTTGAGAAAACAAAACCCTAACCCAAAAATTCAAAAAAAAACTAACGTGGAAGATAAAAATAACCCTAGCTCCTTAAATCCGTCAATAACAAAAAATGACCTATTTTGAGCAAATTGACAGGTATAGAAAAAATTTAAAATTTTTTGGGGGTTATTTTTGGGTTAGGGTTAGGGAGATACTTTAAAACCCAGACAATTATTAAACCGGCTTTTCTTTTTACATGTAATTGAATCGCTTCCCAAATTATATATTTAAAAATTCAACAAAATCAACAAAAAAACCCTAAACTTATGACCAAAAACAAAAAAAAATCACAAAAAATACAAAATACTCGTGGAACTAGAACATAATAATTCACCCTTTAAAAAAATATAATATAACTAAAATACTCGTGGAACTAAAAATAATAAATCACCCTTTAAAAAAAATATAATATAACTGGAAAAAAAATTAATAAATTAAAATAAATTTACGATATTTATCCCTCGTGGACAAAAAAATTTAAAAATTTGAAAAAAAAATAATAACACAATCAAACTTTAATTTAAAAAAAATTAGAATTGACTTTGTGAAAACTCGAAAATAATTTTATACCTCGTAAAACTAAAAATTTTAAAAATATATTTGAAAAAAAGAACATGTATAAATTAAAAAAAAACAGTAAAAAAAATTAAAATAAAATCTTACCTCGTGAAAAAAATCATAAAATTTACACAAACATAAAAAAAATCAAAAAAAAAAATTATTAAATTAATTTTACCTCGTGGAACAATTATCATAAAAGTTACCCTTTTTAAAACAATTTCTACCTTTAAAATTTAAAAAAAATTAGAACAAGGTCAAAAAAAAATTTAAAAAAAATAAAAAAATTAGTAAAAAATTTTAAATTTAAATAAAAATATAAAAAATCGCGGAACTAAAAATTAAAAAATATTTAAAACAGTGAAAAAAAATAAAAAAAAAATTTATGACTAATTTAACCGTGAAATTTAAAAAAAAAGAATTAAACAGTCAAAAAAATAAAAATATCAACAAAAATGTAAAAAATTCAAATAAAATATGAAAATACTTTCACGTAAAACTATAATTCAAAAAAAATAAAAAATAAAAAATTAAAAAATAAAATCTATACCTCGTGAAACAAAAAATTAAAAAAAACTTAAAATTTAAAAAAATTATAAGACAGTCAAAATTTAAAAAAAATTAAAAAATGAGAAAAAAATTTAAAAAAACATAAGACAGTCATAAAAAAATAAAAAAGATTTAAGCCTCGTGGAACAAAAAATTGGAAAAAAAATTAACCCTTAAAAAGTATACCAAAAATTATAAGATAGTAAAAAAAAATATAAAAAAAATTAAAAAATTTGAAAAAAAAATTAAAAATTTAAATATTTGTGAATCTAAGATTTAAAAAAATTAAAAATAATTAAAATAAAATTAAGGCAGTTGATAGAAAATCAACTGCCAGTTGAACGATTGTCCAATGCTCGCCGGGATTCTTCGTTTAATCAATAATTTGGGGGTGGGAGCAGCCGATATTTTAATCGACACTGAATAAGGAATTACGGAAATGGCCGGAATGCACTTTTTAAGCAACAGTGGGGGCGGGGCAGGGAGGGGGAGCAGACATTAATATGACTTTGCGCCAATTATAAGCCGCGAAGCAGACCATAATTTGGCGGTGTTAATAATCAACCGCAGCTTTAATATATAGTTAGATTAATGTTAGGGTTAGGGTGATTTTGAGCGAGTTAGCATTACATTTTGGTTAGGAGTTGTCAATATTATTAAAAATTTTATTTTTTTTAGCCCCAACTGTATCTCCTACCCTAACATGTTTGAATTTATTCACATAGGTGCATAGTTTAAAACTACCATAAATGTTTTTCTTGTAAAAGAATTAAACAGAATTGAACATTTCAAAGTCTAAAATATGGCTTACACATCAACTTACACATAATCTCACTGTCGTTTGTACATATCTCTTCTACCAAACAATATTTAGTTTGGAATAAATATTTTGTTTGAATATTGTTAAAATAAAGTCATATCACAAGAGTGGTAAAATAAGATTAAAAAAACTATAATGTGCTATAAAAGATACAGGAATGAGAGTATATTATATTATCAAATAATCAAACAAATAAAATTTAGCTTTTTCTAAAAAAGGTTTTATCTTTATATTATGAAAATAAAATCAACAAGAGATAAATACAAAGATATAAAATATATGCTAAATTTTGATATAAAAAGCTATAATGTACAAATGATATGATATACATTTAAAAATAAATAAAAATTTAAAAAATCAGTTTAAAAAATATAAAATATTAGAAAATAAAAAAAATGATCTAAACATTAATATAAAAAAAATTCCTAGTTACTACAAATTATTTATGAAATCTACAAAACATACTGAAAAAATCATCTTAACATATTCTAAAAAAATATTCAACCACATAAATAAAATTTAAAATTATAACCGATAAAAATTTTAAAATAAAAAATTTTAAATAATCTTTAAAATAAAATAAAAAAATCCTTAAATATATTTTAAAAAAAAATAAAAATATTAAAACTAAGAAAAACTACCAAAATTTAAAAAAACTAACGCTTTTGAATAATAATAAAAGATTAAAATTAATAAAAAATTTTAGATATAATAGTAAAATATTTTGTTAAATTTAACGAAATTCAAGAAATATATAAATTTAGAAAAAAAAGTTAAAAGAATTTTACAATTTAAAAATACAAAAGTTGAATAATTTTTAAAATCAAAAAATACAAAAAAAAAATAATATCTATTGGAAAACCATTATGAAATATAAAAAAAAATATAAATATTATAAATAAGTTTTAATAAAATTATTTGTTCTAAAACACTATCTAATTTAAAAAAAAGAGTCGAGAAATATAAATTTTTAAAAGATAAAAAATAATTAAAAAGCTCATTAAAGTATATTATAAATTAAATATTACAAAATAATATATAAGAAAAAGCTGACCCTTTACAAAATATACTTCATACCTCTCTTGCCGAGAATATATTTCAATTATTTCAATATTCTATGGAATTATTTAAAAATGTTCAAATTATGGCCTAAAATATGTAATAAAGAAATTTTACTCGAATCCTTACAACAAATTTCATCTTCGTCTGCTTTTTATACTAACTTAGATAATTCTTGAAATATCTACAAATATATAATGAAATTACATTAAATAGTTGAAAATTATACATAACAATAAAAATTTTACAATTATACCCATTCGAATTATATCAATGTTCTATAGATTAATGTAAAAATGTTCGAATTATGGCCTTTACCTTTATATCCGAATAAATGTTCTAATTATTTTAATGTTCTATAGAATAAACCTCTACCTAACGATAACGGTCCTCTATATGACGATAACGGTCCTTTACATGACGATAACGGTCCTCCACCTAAAAAAAATTATTTGTTAAAATTATCCCATTTTAAAATTAATTTATTTTAATAAAGGGTAAGGAAACACTCTTTTTCTACTTAATTCCATTAATTCCTTAAAAAGCAAAGCAGACGAAGATTTGAAACTCGTTGTAAATAATAAAGTAAAGTTTATTATATTAAGTCATAAAGTAAAAATTTTATTATTTTTAATTTTTTTAGGGGGCTGCGCCCCCATTTACTCCCCCCCCCCCTTCCATTCACTTAAATTTATTAAAAAATATATTAAAAAAATTGTAAAATGTTCGTAAATATATACTTTGTTCGTCCATCCCTAACGGTCCTCTACATGACGATATCGGTCCTCTCTCTAACGATAACGGTCCTCTACATGACGATAACGGTCCTTTATAGCAAAAAAATTCAAATTTTTCAAAATTTTCACATTTTAAAATTATTTTTTTTTAATAAAGGGTAAAGAAACACTCTTTACCTACTTAATTCCATTAATTTAAGATTCTAAGAAAATAAATTGATGGATATTTGAGCGAGTTGTCATTAAGTTTATTAATTAAAAAAAAAATTAAAAAATTAGAAAAAATAAAAAACTTAAGACAGTCATGAAAAATTAAAAAAGATTTTAGCCTCGTGGAACAAAAAATTGGAAAAAAATTTACCCTTAAAAAGTATACCAAAAATATAAGGTAGTCATAAAAAATCAAAAAAAAATAAAAAAATTAGATGAAAAATAATTAAAAATTTAAATATACCTCGTGAAACTATAGATTTAAAAAAATATCAAAATAAAATTAAGACAATTGATAGAAAATCATAAGACAGTTGAACCATTGTCCAATGCTAACGCATTGGCCAATGGTTTATATAGCGAATATATGGAAAGTATTAGGTTTGCGAGTTGGTTTCCCTAACCCTAACCCTAAAATATTTTATCTTTATATTATGAAAATAAAATCAACAAGAGATAAATATAAAGATAAAAGAGAGTATATTATCAAAAAATCAAACAAATAAAATTTTGCTTTTTTCTAAAAAATATTTTATCTTTTATGAAAATAAAATCAACAAGAGATAAATATAAAGATATAAAATATATGCTAAATTTTGATATAAAAAGCTATAATTTACTAAATGATATACAAAATACAAAAAGATAACATAAATTTAATTTTTTGGCTAATACTGTTTAAGGAAAAAAAAATATTTTAATTGAGTAAGTTTTTTTTTCACAGGGTAGGTAATTTATGATCAAATTTAAGTATGTCGATCAAATCTTAAATAAATCCATTTTTTTTTTGATAACTAAAAAGTTGTTTGATAATTCTTTTTCCAAAAAATAAATGTACAAAATTAAAAATATATATTTAATTTAACATTTCAAGTTCCATGTCACAATTGTTCATAAAATTCTCGGCTCTATTACCTGTGGCAGTAATAGTTTGTTTTTTTAAATTTTCACCTATAAATAAATAAATCCTAAATTACAATAAAGCTTGATTCTTTCCTTTGTTCCGTGATTTTTAATCAAGGTTCTAAATCTGTCTTTACAATTAATATTTGTTCTTGAAGGAAGTTCCTTGGATATTTCTACCCACCCTTTTCCTATTATAAATAAGATTAAAGTATATAATTGTTATGTATATAGTTCATACTAACAAATTTTACCATTAAAATACATGTCCAAAAGTTGTATATCTTCCTGTTTAGTCCAACTAACACGAACTTTCGGACCGAATGTAGCTTGTGATGAAACGGTAATATTCTTTTGGCTTTTCCGGCTTTTTACAGTATTAGTATGGTCTAACCAATCCTTGGCATAACTAACAAATTCGTTTGTAATACTGTCTAGTTGATCATAGCTTTTATAGAGGGTGGAGGCAATATGTTCTCTGGCTACTCTTGCACGTGCTTGTTGTTTGTAACTCGTAGTTACTTTACCATTTTCCCATGACTCATAACTCTGGTACAACCTTTCCGTTTTTGATTTCAAGCTACTCCTTTTTTTAACATAAGCGTCAAAAGCAACTTTCCAACATTTTGAAGTCAATGCCGTTCTTTTTCTTACGTCTGTGATGGTTTCATCGGTAAAGAATGTATTGACAATTTTAAAAAATTGCTGATAATTGGTATCCATAGGCCAAGATGGCTCGGTTAATGTTATTGAATGTAGCTGCTCAGATTGAGTTAAAAAAGGTTCGATTACGTTTGTGTCCAAAGCTTCACTGTCAGGGGCCACAAGGCGACTGCTGACTAGAGTTTTTTTTGCACATTGTTTGACATAGCGCAATTGCGCTGCGTTTCCCGGGATCCAACCGGCTACGAAAGCCGTTTGCTCGAGAACCGCCTTTCTTGAGGCCTCGTCCAAACCACTTTTAAAAAGGGCTGTGCAAATGAATCCTGCACGAAGGGAATGAAAGCAAAACAGATCGTAAGGATATCCGGCTGATTGAGCCCGTCGTTTAAATAATTCTCTCATCGAATCCTTCGACCAGTGCCATAAATTTACGTCATTGTGTTCGGTTCCCCATGAGCCCCGCGATTCAAGTATCAACAAAAACTGTTTTCTTAAATGTTCGGATAACCAATAAACAGGGTTAGATGCTGTCATGTTTTGGGGGTTTCCCTCGAGGGTTACCGTATGGTTCCAGTCAGAATTGCCCTTTGTAACCCGAAAAATTATTTGCACAATTAATTTGTCGTTGTTTTTGTACACCTTAGTTATATCCTTGATTTTTACATGGGAGCAGGTAAGAGCTCTGGCTCCAGTCGACACAGCAATTAGCCATAAGCTAGCTTCTTCGGCTTTAGTTACGACTCCGTCGGGAGTTGCCGTAATAATATTATCTACATCCTCTAAAACAGCCGGTTCTTTTGCCTGTTCGGACCGGCAACTACTTTTGCTTCTTTTCACATCCTTGATGGCTTGTGCCATATGCTCACAAATTTCATTGGATGGAGACTCATTTTGTTTTAGCGAATGAATACGTTTCAACGATGGTACAATCACATCTTCGATAGACCCCACGGCATATTTGCCGGCTATACCTAAAAAGCGGATAAACCCTGCAACTATTATTGCATCTAACGGCCATGGAGATTTTTTAGCTCGTTCAGCGAATGTTTCGTAAAGTTTGATGACCCATTTATGTTTTTTTATTGTACTTTCGGCATACTTCGGTCCGGGAACAAAATATGTGTTAAGGACCTCGTCAGTCACGTCTTCAAGGGCACTACGAAGTCTTGTTTCTCTCATGTTTGACCTGTCAAAGTTTAATCGTATATTTATACTCCAAAATTCAAAAAAATAAATTATATTTATAAAAAAATTTTAAAACTCAATCAAAAAAAAAATAAAAAAAAAAAAATCTAAAAATAATTAATATTACAAAAAAATAAAATAAATATTAAAAATCATTAAATAAAATTTATTAAATTATAAAAAATAAATTCGAAAAAATTATAAATATACAAAACATCGTAAAAATATTAATTAAATTTTCTAAATTTCAAAAATTATATGAAATCAAAAAAAAATTTAAAAAATTTATTTTTTTTTTAATTTTTAAAATGATTATAAATATAGTCAAAAATAAATGAGAATTAAAAAAATCAGACAAATTAAAAAAATATAAAATATTAAAAATAAAATTAATAATCTAAACATTAATTATAAAAAAAAATTTCCTAGTTACTACAAATTATTTATTAAATCTACAAAATATAGTCAAAAAATCATCTTAACATATTCTAAAAAAATATTCAACCACATAAATAAAATTTAAAAATATAACAGATAATTTTAAATAATCTTTAAAATGAAATAAAAAAATCTTTAAATATATTTAAAAAAAAAAAATAGAAATATTCAAATTAAGAAAAATTACCCAAATTTAAAAAAAACTACCGCTTTTGAATAATAATAAAAGATTATAATTAATGAAAATTTTAGGATAATAGTAAAATATTTTGTTGAGCCTAACAAAATTCAAGAAATACATAAATTAAGAAAAAAAAAGTTAAAAAAAATTTACAATTTAAAAATACAAAAGTTGAATAATTTTTAAAATCAAAGAATACATAAAAAATAATAATATCTATTGGAAAACCATTAAGAAATATAAAAAAAAATATAAATATTATAAATAAGTTTCATTAAAATTATTTGTTCTAAAACACTATTTAATTTTAAAAAAAAAGTCGAGAATTAAAAATTTTTACAAGAGTAAAAATAATTTAAAAGCTCATTAAAGTATATTATAAATTAAATATTAAAAAATAATTTATAAGAAAAAGCTGACCCTTTATTACAGAATATACTTCCAATTACCTTTCTTGCCGAGAATATGTTCCAATTATTTCAATATTCTATGGATAAAGTAAAAATGTTCAAATTATGGCCTAAAATATGTAATAAAGAAATTTTACTCGAACCCTTACAACAAATTTCAAATCTTCGTCTGCTTTTTATAGTAATATCGATAATTCTTGAAATATCTACAAATATTTAATAAAATTACAATAAATAGTTGAAAATTATATATAAAAATAAAAATTTTACATTTTTACCCGAGGATATATTCGAATTATATCAATGTTCTATAGAATAATTTAAAAATGTTCGAATTATGGCCTTTACCTTTATATTCGAAGATATGTTCTAATTATTTTAACGTTCTATAGAATAAACGGTCCTCTATATGACGATAACGGTCCTCTCTCTACATGACGATAACGGTCCTCTACATGACGATAACGGTCCTCCACCTAAAAAAATTATTTGTTAAAATTATCCCATTTTAAAATTAATTTATTTTAATAAAGGGTAAGGAAACACTCTTTTTCTACTTAATTCCATTAATTCCTATTTTTAAAAAGCAAACGAAGATTTGAAATTCGTTGTAAATAATTAAGTAAAGTTTATTTATTATATTAAGTCACAAAGTAAAAATTTTATTATTTTTAATTTTTTTTAAAAGGGGGGCTCCGCCCCCCTTTACCCCCCCCCCCCCTCCATTCATTTAAATTTATTAAAAAATATATTAAAAAAATTGTAAAATGTTCGTAAATATACTTTGTTCGTGTATCCCTAACGGTCCTCTACCTGACGATAACGGTCGTCTGCATGACGATAACAGTCCTCTACATGACGATAACGGTCCTTTTTAGCATAAAAAATTGAAATTTTCAAAATTTTCTCATTTTAAAATTATTTTTTTAATAAAGGGTAAGGAAACACTCTTCCCCTACTAAATTCCATTAATTTAAGATGTTAAGAATCGAAATTGATTAATATTTTAGCGAGTTGGCATTAAGTGTAGGTTTAGGAGTTGGTCTCCCTAACCCTAACCCTAATATAAAAAAAATTACGTGGAATTAAATATTTAAAAAATAGATAAGACAGTCAAAAACATTTATAAAAAATAAATTATAAAATTTAACCTTGTGGAACTAAAAATTTACAAATATATATATACCTTAAAAATTAAAAAAAAATTATAAGAATGTCAAAAAAAATTTAAAAAAAAATATAGAAAAAAATTTTAAATTTAAATAAAAATATAAAAAAAAAAAAAATTTATATCTAATTTAAACAAATTTACCCGAGAAATTTGAAAAAAATAATTAGACAGTCAAAAAAATAAAAAAATTAGTAAAAATTTAAAAAATTTAAATAAAATATGAAATAAACTTCACGTAAAACTATAAATTTAAATAAAACATAAGACATTCAAAAAAAAATTTAAAAAAACATAAAAAAATAAAATCTATACCTCGTGGAATATAAAATTAGAAAAAAAACTTAAATTTTAAACATATTATAAGACAGTCAAAATTTAAAAAAAAAATTAGAAAAAAATTTTAAAAAAACATAAGAAATTCATAAAAAATTAAAAAAGGCCTCGTGGAACAAAAAATTGGAAAAAAAAATTTACCCTTAAAAAGTATAAAAAAATTATAAGATAGTCAAAAAAAATCAAAAAGAAATTAAAAAATTAGAAAAAAAAATTAAAAATTTAAATATACCTCGTGAAACTATAGATTTAAAAAAATTAAAAATAATCAAAATAAAATTTAGACAGTTGATTGTAAATCATAAGACAGTTGAACCATTGTCCAATGCTAACGCATTGGCCTATTTATATAGCGAATATAAGGAAAGTATTAGGTTTGCGAGTTGGTTTCCCAAAAAGTAAATGGTTAGATAGGCTCTAATACCTTAGTAATGACTAGAAACTTATTTTTAAAATAAGTGACAGCAAGTGATCTGTTGACATAAACACCAGAAAGAAGGAATGGGAAATTGTAATTATCTAAAATCCCCCAAAATAACACTAATTTGGCAGGCCACCTGTTAAATATAAAGGTATCATAAAAAATCGAGCATTAAATTTGAGAAGAAGGTAACTTTAATTTATCGTATAAACATCGAACCCCTGAAATAATTACAAACCCAAAAATTTTAAGGATCTTCAAAAATGGCGTCAGAATTTTCTATTTTTGGGCATGTAAAAAAAGTTACCCGATGTTAAATTTTAGGGAGATTAATATGTATTTAAGGACACGCTGAATGAGCTATTAAAAAGATTTAACAACTAAATCAAAAGTTAGAAATTTGACTTTTAAGTGAAATTGTACTTCAATGGAATATAATATAAAAAAAATTATTTCTAAAATAAAAAGTCCCATTATTCCCCAATCTCACTAGCAATTTGCATTTTTAAAAAAACCCGTCCAAAAGAAAGTATTTTTTTTTGGGCATCGATTTAAGACACCTGTTACATTTTTTCAAAACCTGAAAAGGGGTCTATCAGAAAGAGCACAAAAAACTGCCTTAATATCTAGGGCCACTTAGTATAGTTTGTAGACCGATAAGCAGTTTGCAGGCGGCAGAAAATTTTTTCCCCCATTTTTCCTCATTTTTTGACTATCGTCTTTAACAACATTTTCAATGTTAAAATTTTAAGCCGAGCCGGAATTCGGGCCGGACCTTAAATTGAGAAACCAAATTCCGGGCATGGCCTTACCGAACCAAAAGGGAGATGCAATTGAATTTTTAATTAAAAGTGTAAAAAAATTTCTCTCAGCAGTTAAAGAATTTTAAATTAAAAGTGTAAAAAATTTTCTTTCAGCAGTTAAAAAATTTGTACCTGCCAAAAAGGGCCCCTACAGAAAAAACGGTAACGTTGACCCCAATTTTTTACATCGAATTATTGGATTATAGAAAGTTATAAAGTCAGTTTTGTTTTGAGGGTAAAACAACATGGTAAAATTTAAAACAAACAAAATTTACATCGAATTTTTGGATTACACTGGACAACAGAAAAAAACAACATGAACGATATTTACAGGTTTTTGTTTAGAATTTTTTGGAGATCATGATGGCGCTTTTAGTTTTTTTACTAATGCCTCCAAATTTTTTTAAAGTGACCTCAAAGTTCAAAAAAGTGAATTTTGAACTTTAATAAAATTAAAGAAATCGGTGCCGTTTGAAGGAGCATAGTCTCACGCATCTGATTAGGAAATAATAAATAATTTGCTTTATTAGAACTCTAGTTATTTATTGAAAATTTCTATATAAAATGTTATTTTTAAGTTCATTGAACTTTTACACTCAACTCATACTGACCCCCTGCCCCTTATCTTCCCCTTACTGCCCCTTACGCTTCCATTCCTATTATTTTTTTATACGCTCTCATTTTCCACTTCATTCTTCCAAATTTTCCTTATTATTTTTTAACCCATCTCTTTGATAAATTCATAAATTCCGCATCTCATACCGATTTTGTTATTCCCATATTAATTCTCAGTAAAGGTAAAAAGTAAATTTCACCATCTTTGGCTATTTGAATTAATTTTTTATGGCCTGATAGTAATATAGGCGCAGCATATTCCTAATGGTTGGGAGTTAGGTTAAAATTAAATAAGTAATAGTCTTAGATTAGTCTTAGGTTAGTCTTATGGCTTGAAAGGTTAGGGTTAAGTTAGGGTTAGTGTGAGATTTAAGTTTCGATTAGGATTAGGGAGGCAGGTTTTATAGGCTAATTAAGTATTAGTGTGACATATGGCTATAAATATTGGCTTTTACATGTGTCAACAAATTTTTAAGAGTTATGAGCTAACTACACCGATCAAACCGGCCATAATCCGTTTACCCTTTTTTCTAATAAAATTTAGTTATTCAGCTATTAATATTGAAAATTTTGGAAAAAATTTAAAAAAATGAATAGGGTTAAAAACAAAAACAAACTTATTTGATAAAAATATAAATTACGTTATATGAAAGATCTTTTTTAAGGATATTCTTGTGGTCGCAATTTGTTTGGTCAAAAAAGGCCATTTTGGAATATGGGCGGATCTAAGTTCATGGCGGTAGAAATTATAAAAGGGAAATATGAATGAGATAAGGTCATAAAGAGGATGTATGCATATAGGTTTTAATAAACTTATTTTTGTGACATTATAATTTATTGACCTATGTTAATCATTGTAGTCGCACCAAAAACTTTAACATTTTCTGTTACATTTGTGGTGAATACACAATTAAATCAGACGCAACATTACAAATTCAATAAAAGCAATTTATGAAACTTATTTTGGTATGCCCCTAGGTGATCAAGATAAGGATTGGGCTCCTCACACTGTCTGCCTAACGTGCTACGTCGACTTTTTTAAATGGGTAGATCGAAAAAAATCATCATTTAAATTTGCGATTCCAATGGTATGGAGACAACCAAAAGATCATCTAACGGACTGTTATTTTTGCATGGTAAACGTTGTCGGGTTAAAGCAAAATACTAGAAAAAAATTAAATATCCCAACCTTGAATCAGCTTTACGGCCAGTTAGGCATTCTGAAAATTTACCAGTCCCTGATTTTCCTGATATTGGCTACGATCAACCGTTAGTAGAAGAAACATACGAAGAAGATATTGACCAGCTAGATGATAAACGACCTCGTCCGAGATTTTCGTTTGAGCAAAAACGACTCAGAGCTTTTAGCTTCAAGACTTAACCAATAGATAAAGATTTAAAAATTACTTACTATCGAGAAAGAACCTCACAGCTTGAAACATTTTTTCCGTCAAAAATAAAATTAGTTACTGTAACGATATCGAAAATGTATTTAAAAGTTTGGGTCATATTCACTGCCCAGTGGAATGGCGCCTTTTTATCGATGCTTCCAAAAATAGCTTAAAGGCGGTTTTAGTTCACAATGGTAACACTAAACCCTCAGTTCCCCTGGCCCATTCGGTCTATTTAAAAGAAGATTATACAAATTTAAAGTTTTAAATTTAATAGAAAAAAGATATAAAGGGACTTGGAATAAATGCATGTTGGCAGACTATTGTTGTATGCTTTACCGCGAAAGCAGTTGTTGATACAACCTCATATCATATAAAAATACATTCTAAATATTTACATGTCTTAATTGAATAAATTGTGCTTAATATTGTGTTTATATTGTGTATTTTAGGCGTTTAATTAATAAAGTCTCTTCACCAGTGGAAGACTAAATATTTTAGATTAAAACTAATTTCATATTCGTATTCCATGTTAAAAACTGGTCTAGAAAAGTTAATTGTATAAATGATTTTTTGTTTGGCTTGCGAAAAATTTGGGTCTGAAGAAAGGTGTGCAAAAAAAATGAGTAAATTTAAAAAAATTGAAAAATAAAAAAAAATATTAATTTTCCAAAAAATCAATACCTTGAGTTTTTAAGCAAGGTTTTCTCTTTCTATATACCTTTTTAATTTTTTTTTTGCTTTTTTTGTTATCAAGTTATTAAAGCTCAAAATACCCCTAAAATGACCAAAATGGCGTTTTTGACCCTTAATAACAAAAATTCTGAGGCATTGGAAAAAATTCTGACTTCATATTCGTAATCAGCAACAAAAACTTGATCAAGATCAATGGTTGCCATAAATGATGCTTGAGGTCGTCCAAATTTTGTTGTCCAGTGTT
>JAUIRJ010000463.1:0-15868 GCA_030555515.1 Acutogordius australiensis | reverse complement strand
GTCTTTTGCAGTGGTGGAAAATAAAAAAACTTCTACCTAAGTTAAATATTTATGCAACCAAAATTTGTGCCACTCCTGCGAGCTCATGCACTGCAGAACGTACCTTTTCGACAGCCGGTCAAATATTCACCAAAAGAAGAACCGTTTAGGCCAAGAATATTTGGATTATATATTTTCTTTAAATGATTACTTTAAATCAAATGATGCTCTTGATATTAATAGTTCCAATAATGCTATATTTGATGTTTAATTGTTAGTAATATTCACAAAAATATTACGGGCCGATATTTATAAATTCGGGCCGGGCCGTGCTAAAAATAAAAATATATTTTTTGGGCCGGGCCAAGCCACAAGTAAAAAATTTTCGGGCGGGCTGGGCCCTTAAAATAGGGCCCGTTGAGAACATTATTGTGAACACAACAAGACTCGGAAACTAAAAAATATTTTTTGACAAAATCAAACCTAAACTTTTCAATTAAAGTTTACTTTTATTTCGCTTAAATTTGGTAAAAAAAATAACCAGTTTAATGTTCAATGCGTCCAAGCTCTCAAATAATTTTTTAGTTTTTAAATCTTGAAGGTGTCATTTTGACATTTTTAAAAAAAATTAAGGTGTACAGAAACAATTTTTTGGATAACGATAAAATAATGATAACAAGTCTACATAATACCTTTCTTAGATCGGATCACTAAATTGGTCCTAATTATAACCCATTTTTCCGCCAAATATTTTACCGCTGTAGAAAATACATTAACAAAAAAATTCCTAACGTAAAACCTTTTGCGACTTCGAGAATTAATTACTAATTATATTAAAAAATTATCTATATTTTTTGATTTCAAACATGCTCATGACCTTTTAAGGATATGTATTGAGGGGTAGAGTTCAATACTATGTGGCAAAGCAAAATGCAAGATTCGGACACGTACCTTTTTACAGTAAAAAAATACCTGTCTCATATATCCAAATACAACAAGGGCATTAAATATTAAATAAAAAAAGTCTTACAACCAAATATTTAAACGTACCTCATACCTGGGGCAAGCGACAGGTAAAAGTTTGTTTTAAAGACATTTTAAAAAGTGCTACAGGATTGAGTGAGAGAAGTTTTATACAGTATAAACTGGCAAAGCTTCTTATGCAGCAAGGGCTAGGGTGAAAAATTTGTAACATAAGTGCTAATACGGAGTCTAACCCCAATTTCCTCTATAACTTCAAGGGGTAGGCGCGGTGCCGAGCGAGAGGCCAATGGAATCATATGAGGGGCCAAGGAGGCTCTAGATCCCTTAATTTTTTATACTACCTAATATACAACATGTTATCGTTATGTTTATTACGGTAAAACTTACATTTAAAAATAAATAGAAAATAAAAAAATATATGAACAACTTTTACGCTAGAAATTCGGATGGCATGTTTTTTTTATTACTTAGCCTTTCACATTGTTAAAGTTTATTTGTGTATACACCTCTATTGTTTTTTGAATGATTTTTTAAGTGTGTTTATTAAATTTTTTTTAATTATTTCAAAATTTTATTTTTTTTATTGCTCACCGAATGTCAAAAAAATGTGTGCTCAAACTTATAAAATTAAAAAAAAAGGATTATTTTATAATTTATTTATTCGACGTTATATTTATATTTGTCTAAATTGTTTGATAAATTAAAATTGCCTGCGTAAAAGCTATAAAACGCATTATACCAAAATTTTTATTTTTTACCATTATGTTAATTATTAAACTGTCTGCCAATCAGTATAACAAACTCTAGTATTATAAATATTGCCGAATTTAAAACTTGAAGAATCAGGCTTAAAAAAAATAAGTGGTAACCTAAATGTGCAAGTGAAAATATATTGATATTAAAAGAGGATCCTCAATCTATATATCTTAATAATGTTAACTTTTACAAATATTACGTTTCTCTATATTGTGGCGTTTTGTCAAGAAATAAACAATATCAAGTAATAAATAATTTTTATAAATAAAACAACATTTATTAAAAAAATAGATTCTGGGATTATTGTAAAAAATTGAACACCATAAAGTTTTTTTTGGTTGATCAAAAAACACTAATTTTAATTATTGGTAAACATTTGGATAATTATAAAATGTGAGTTAAAACCAGCGAAGGTCCAAGGTCCATATGGACTCCAGCCCATCTTATTAAATAAAATATTAATCAAATTTTTGGGACTTTTTTTTTTAAATATAAAATAAATAAAACAAGTAATTCAATTTTGGTCTAAGGCAAAAAATTAAATTCGTATGGAAATTAGAAATTTTACTGGGGTCCGTATGGACCCCACATTGTCAATTTTCATATTGAAATATAACCTTAATGTATATTTAACGGATAAATTGTAACCATGTAATAGTTTTATCTATAAATATATATAAGATTTGTATTGCTTAATAATATCACGGATTAATTTTTTTTTTCACTGTATAATTAATAATTTTTTCTTTTTTCGATGATTTTTCATAATGTGTTGGACCTAAAAACACTAATGATTTTATTTATGTTCAGACTCATTTCATTTTTTTGAAAAATTTTAAAATTTTTACTTTTTGACATTAAACGCTTTTTTACAGAAAGTCGCCAATTTTTGTTATTAGCATTTAAATAGTTTTTCTGAAAGAAAAGTTAAAAATTTTTAAAAATTCGAAATTTTTAAAATTTTTCAAAAAAATGAAACGAGTTTGAACGCGCCCTTAAGAAAATTCATTTGATGTTTTATAGCAATAACAATTTTTTGAGAGTCATGAGTTAACTACAGAGATCAAACCTGCCATCTTAGGAAATATCAAATCCTTTTACCGTTTTCCCTAATCAAACTTAGTTAGTCGGTTATAAACATTAAAAATTTTAGAAAAAAAGGTCAAAAAACCAAAAAAGATTCAAAAACAAAAATAAATTGAAATTTTATTTTTGCATATTCACAATATTTAAACTGTTAAATTCAAACTTCAAAATATTTATTATTAAAAACCGATAATATATCGTGTCGTATTTAAGTTTGGACGCGAAATATTTTGTATTATCTAAATGCCGATGTAAAATCTTGATATATTAATAAAATTTATTTTTTATTATTTGTGATTAAAAATTGTATAAGATGAATAAATAGGATAATATATAGGTGGGGATTTAGTAAATTAATATAAGAAATTTATCTCCTGGTGGCTAGGCCACCAGGATTTTACTAATAGATTTTAAAGATAACTATTTAAATTTATAATTTCTTTATTAAAATAATGTTACAAATAGTTAAGTAAAAATAATGAATTAATATAATAATCTATCTGGTATATATATATATTTTTAGACTATCATCGTGATGTGCACGATCTAATTTTAAATTAACTATAAAATCTAAATATATTTTTTATTACTTTTACTACACAATTCAAAGTTTATAATTAAACATGATGACTAATCAAAAATGATGACTAATAATATTGATGACTGCAATACACTACGACACCTCCCTTTTTCAGAGGGCGTAGTAGTATGAGTTATCAGCAAAAAAAATTAATATTAAATGTTAAAACAAAAAAATCATTGTTTGCTAATTGATGTTTTATCTATCTCGTTGAAATGTAAAACGTTCGGTTGTTATCGTGGCTTGATAGTAATGCCGTTCGGTTGTTATCGTGGCTTGATAGTAATGCGTCATTTTTTTTTATTTTTGTGAGGGGGCAAGGGAAAGGAATCCTGGTTGAGCGGGTGTTATTATTAGCTTCAATCGTATCTTCATTTTCAGGGGGCATCGTACCTGTCGTAGTGTCGATTTATATAATTAGATGATTGCAGAAGATAAGCGTAAAAACCAGTAATAGGTGTTGAATTGTTTTGTTTAGTTGCTAGGGATGTTGAGCTTTGCTGATCTCTTGTTCCGTTTTGAAGTTTCGTCACCTCTCATTGTGTGCGGCTAGCGTTTGTCGGTTTCTGTATTAAGGTGGTTTACCATCCGTTTTTGATCCATAGATTTATTATTATTATTTTTTATGCTCCTCTGCGATGTGCCTAGATTAGACGGAACTTTTGCCGTAATTCATTTAGGGTGATGCTAGGTCTTACACTTTCGCGAGTTATAGAACAACCTTATAAAAAGGAAAAACAAACCGGTATCTATTGCGCGACCACCATCTTTTCCATCAGCATGCAATGCCTTGATTCCATTATTGAGGTGTGATCTCCTTTATGTCTGAGAAACGTTTGGTTGATATCTCTTAAGAATTTTTGTTGGGGTGGTTTGAGTAAAGTAATATTTAATTGTGGGTTATTTGATGTTAAACTATCTAATAGTTCATACCAATTTAGCATATTGGGAGATCAATTTAGTTCGGGCCGATTATTGAGTCAAATTTAGTGAGTCGATTTAGAATATTGAAAGTCAATGACCTTCAATTCGTGTAACGAAAAAAGGGGGGGGGGAAGCATTGATTAGAATCGATATCCTTGTGTTGAGAGAATTACGCATTTGATGAGAGAATTACGCATTGGATGAGAGAATTACGCATTGGAAAATGTTTAGAATGTCTCACTGTCAAGATTAATGCTATCCCCAATGTATATTCATCGACAACCGATAATATTACCGACGTACCTATCGGCAATGGGGATTTTCAAATGCAAAAAAGATTTTTAAATTTTTACTCTTTAAGGTATATTTAGATCTATCAATTTGGTCAAAAAAGGCCATTTTTCGTTATAGACGGATCTAAGGAGCCAAAGACGGAAGAAACTAAGAAAAACTAAATATATATATGAGATTAGGCCATCATGGGGATGCATTCTCTTATGTTTTCATAAAATTCACGTTTCTGTCATTGATATTTGTTGAACTGTGATATAAAAAATTCTCATTTTTGATTTTTCTACTCGTGTTAAATAAAATTTCATTTTTCATTGATGATAAATTTTAGTTTATAATTCACAACACCAATGGATAAAAAAATTAAAATATAACTCTTGGAAATAGTATTCCCTATGATGATCTGATATATATCCGCTTTAAAAAATAAAGACTTCGGCTATTTTCTGTAAACAAAATCACTTGTAACTTACATTTTTTATCTAAAAAAAAATAAATAAAAATTTAAAGCAAATTAAGTTCTTACAGCAAAATTTAGATTAAACAAAATATTTGGCACCCCAACCTAAACAGGAGTCGATATATGTCGGTTTAATTAAAATTTAATTTGAATTTAATATATTAAAAACAGTAAACGAATTTAAAAATCTTATAGCAGGTCTGGTCTCTATCGCTCATAACACTCAATAATTTATTGCCCTTTTTTTAAATAATAAAAAAAGATATACATAGCTTACAAACTCTACAGAGATTAAATATTGGGGTCTGTACAAACCCCACTACAAATGTTATATATTTCTCTTCCTAGCATTTGCAGGTTTATTTAGAAAATTTATACATTAAAAAAATTATAATTTAAAATATATTAATATTTCTCATCAAACTGTGGTAGCAAAAAAGGTATAATATGCTATTTAATTTTTACAGCAGACCCATAATTTAAAAACAAGAAAATATTATAAAACATAATTATGCATAATATTATTAAGCAAATTTGATATTAATATCAACCTTAATTTAACGTTATTGACAATGGCATCATCAAATTTGTAATAATAATACAAATGTTGTTCAACTTCATTTATCTCATCATTAGAGTGTTTTTTAAGACAACCCATAATACTGACACAGACTTTGTTGATTTTTGCTTTAACATGGTATATTGAATGATAATTTTCAAAATAATTTATTATAAAAGATTCATATACCTAAAATTGTAACATATGTATAAAGAAATACCAACTTTGTTTGTTGATCACAAAATCTAAAATTGCAATTGAGAAATTTTCTACAAAGATAAAATAAGAAGGCTACAAGAATAGACAACATCCTAGCCCAATCATCTGACATGTTAAAATCTGTAAGATCTATTTCTCCATGACTTAGATGATCTCTTATCAAAAGTCCAGATTTTAACTTAATTATATCCATCACAAATTCTATAACGCTTGGTAACAAGATTTTAAATAATTTATTTTCTATACATGGTAAAAGAATTTGATTTAAGGTAACAAAATAATCATCATCTTGTGCTGTAAGTAATTTTTCTTTACTTAAATTATTATAGAAAACAAAAGCAATTCTCAACAAATTTTCAAGCAGTGGAAAATATAAATAAAATTTAAGATCAATCATATCCTGAGGGCATGAATCTAATTCAAAAAAATGTGTGAGTTCTTTTTGATAATTGTAAGATATATACTCATTTAATATTTTATCTGATGAATCATAAAGCAAAAATTCTAATTTTGAAGTTGGAAGAAGACAATTAAATTCATTGTTAATTAATATATATTCCTTCAATGTATTGTAAAAATTAATTGGTGCAAGATTTAAATCTAAATTTATTTTTGTTTCAACAAAGTCCAAGGTAAAATGTACAATATTAACCAAACTAAAAATTATAGTCAAGAACAAACTTATGATTTATATCAAACTCAGTACCAAAACCATGCCATAAAACATTTCTTAGATTTAAACCAGTGGGCTCAATCAAAATTTCTTTTAATAAAAGTATATCATTTCTGCTAAGATAATCAAAAGGGAAGTTAGCAAGAAGATCTTTAAATAGCAAAGGTGAGCTAATACGATTATATGCATACACCTACAATTATGATGCCTTAAAATATATACTTTTCTAAGGAGACATTCAATTTTAGAGGTAGCTAGCAGTAGGCTATATAATTTATTATTAGTCATTATAAAATCCTTGGAAAATATATTTTTATCCATAAATATATTTTTTCTGGTAAAATACATAAATAAAACCTCTAAATAGTTTGGTTTTGAAACTTGCTCGTACATCGTATAGTAATGCTTTGATAAATAAGTTTGAATTTTAACCATATGTATGCCAATATGAATTAGAAAAAGCGCAGGCTCATAACACAGGTCAACAAATTTTTGAGAGTTATGAGCTAACTACGGAGATCATACCTGCCATCTTAGGGATTCAAATCCGTTTACAGTTTTTCTAATCAAACTTAGTTAGTCAGCTATAAACATTGAAAGTTTTAGTGCCAAAAAAATTAAAAGATTTGAAAACAAAAAAAAATTGAATTTTTATTTTTGCATATTTACAACAGCTAAACTGAAGTTCAAACTTTAAATAAAACTTTTATTAAAAACCGTTAAAATATCTTGTCGTATTTAAATTTGGACGCGAATTAAATGATGATGTAAAAGCTTGATATACTAAAAAATTTTATTTCTCATTATTTGATAAGATAATATAAGTTACAAAAAAATTTTATATAAAAAAAAGATTTTTTAATTTTTTTGGGTATTTTGATTTGTCAATTTGGTCAAAAAAGGCCATTTATTTGATAAAGACGGATGTAAGGAGCCAAGGCTAAAAGAAACTAAGAAAAACAAATTATATATATGTGATAAGGCCATCATGGGAATACATTCTTCAATGTTTTTATAAAATTCACGGTTGTGTCATTGATATTTGTTGACCTGTGTAATAAGCCTTTTAACAGTAATTGGTTTTCAATAAAATTCGTTTAAACCCACGATTAGTACTATGGGGTTTATACAAACCCCAGCACTTTTTAAATTTTGAATATCTTCAAATGTAATATATATTATTGGCCAAAATTTGTGACATTTTTTAAAATATATAATAAACAAAATTAGTAATTTATTAATATGATTTATTTAATTTAATATAGAAATAAAAATTTCAATTTTTCAGATTTTTTTCTATTTTGTGTTAAATAAAATTTGCACTATTCATTAATGATAACTTATATTAGTCTATAATTAAAGAGCACTCTTTAAAATTATAAAAAAATAAATATCATAGCTCTAAAACTCTTGAAATTATAGAGTTATTGGGGTCCGTATAAATAGCTTAGTGAGGCTACACTCTATTTTATTAAACACTGCTTGGTAGCCTAATTCTCCTTTTATAAAAATCAATTGGCCAATGATTGCACAAGATTTGTTTGATTTCATTATTACATAATTATAGATTTTTAAATTTCTAGATTTAGTTATAAAAGTGCAAATTACAAGAAAATTTCCACAAATTAAAAATTTTGGAAATTCACAAAAAGTGGATTTTTTTTAAAACATTGATAAAATAATTGAAATAGCAAATTAAATTTACTTAAATATAATTAAATTAGTGGCAACACATTAAGTTCAAATGTATAAAATATTATTTTTTCTTTTATAAAATAGTTTTTTCCTGCTATTTTGCCGTTTTAATTAAAAGCGAAAGAATTTGATCGAGTAAAAAAACAATTTCTAAAAATCTATGAAATTTAAAAAAAAAAACAAACTATTAATTAAAAAATGGTAAATGACTTAAACCATTAATTATTATTTTTGATTATGATCAAGAAAATAGATAAAAATCACAATAAATTAATTTTGGTCGCAAAAAATAATTATTATCACAACATATTAATCTTTTTAAATTTTTTTTATGAAATTTATTATTTAATTCTAATCTAGATTATTTTATGATCATAGTCAATTTTTTGTGATCATGATTAATTTTTGTGTGATCACAATCAAAATGTTAGTCGATAGCCACATTTTATGTGTACATTGACCGTTAATTACTGGTCACTATAATGTGGCCAGTGCTGTAAAATTATAATAATTTAAACATAATATTTTAAATAGGTACTCTAAAATCTCTTATAAAATTGACGCAATTTTGTACACGTTTTGTGCTTTATCTTAGTTCAAGAACACCCTTTATAATTATTTTAAATCATATATTTTATATTAAAATAAGTAGAAAGGTTTGGTTAAGTTTATAATTTGTTATTTTGCACACTCTTATTAAATTGACGTTATTTGTACAATTTTTGTGCGTCCAGTTTTTGTGCTCTTAGTTCAAGAACACCCTTTAAAATAATTAATATACTATCTTCCTATATTAAAAATAAGTAAACTAGGTAAATTGGTTAAAAATATATTGCTGTATTTTGAAATTTTATTTTATGCTCCAATTTGCTTTTTAGAGCAGAGACACTCTAATCTTTTAAAAATGATTATGACACCTTTAAATACACGGTTTTTAAAGCATGTTCTTAAAAAAGTCAGCTTTAGAAATTACAATAATATGAAGCCTTTAAATGAACTTTTTGATTTGAGGCCAGCAATTAATGCAGAATTAAACTTAAATAGAGCAAATTTTGATTTTGACATAAACGTGCCTTCTATTCTTATTGACACTAACATTAAGGTCGATTTAAAAGTTTTAAAAGCAATCATGTTAAAATTGCCAAATCTTATCAACCCTATAAAGACAGATAAGCATTGCCTCTTTTTACTAGATCCTTTATATTCGGAAAAATTGAAAAAGAAGGAATTATCTCAAGAATTTGAAAATGAATTTTATAGATATAGCATTATGCCATTTAAGATATCTATCAATTATCTAAACTGGAAATGGGAGGAAATTTTCGAAGCATTGATCCCAAATGAGGACGTTGTTTCTTCATTTAGCCAAATTGGACACATTATACATCTAAATCTAAAAGACAAACAGTTAAAATATAAATATCTTATTGGTATTATTTAATTTATTTGTATTTTAGGTAAGGTTTTAATTGACAAAGTCAAAAATGCTGAAACAGTTTTAAATAAAAAGGAAAATATATCTAGCAAATTTAGAAATATTGACTATGAAGTTATAGCAGGTATTTATATTTTTAAATATATAAAAAACAATTGCCTTTGCAAAAATGCTTAAATTTATGGATAAAGAATAATAGACTAAATATGGGTCAATAATTTATATATTTATGATTTTCCATTAATTGTTGATAAAAATGGAGAGAAAATTTTAATCTGTTATGGGTAAGTTAAATTTGTAACACATATGTTGAGGTTTAGATTTATTTTTAACCTTGCTTCAAATGTTATATATTATTTGTTTAATTTTTTTGTTGTCATGAGAAAAAACACTGATCTTTTATCAAATTTTGACTAAAGCAGATTCTCATGCATTTTATATGACACAAAGCAAAATTTATTAACAAAATAATTGCTTTACTATTCCATGTTGCATAAATTATTTCAAAATACTTGAACTGTTGTGATTATGTGTCCAATAGATTCTAAAAAAAAATCAAGAGGAAAAAATATTCATGGCATTTACCCTTTTTATGTATTTTGATCAGTGAAAAAATAAATTATCGAAGAATTTTCTATATCTATTTAATAAAAATTTAACAAAACACAAAAATCTGTATGGTTTTGCAAGTGTTGAAAAATGTGTGGGCCAAAAGGGATAAATATTTATTTTTTTTCTCAGGCCAAAAAAAAAGGAATAAACTCCTGGTTATTTTAAATTTAAATAAAAAAAGCCCCCCACCCCCCCTCTCCCCCCAAAATGAAAAAAGCCCTCTATAATAATGAGGAAAAAGCCACATACTTTGGCTAAATTCATATGTTATCAACAATTTTATGAAAGAATAGAAAATCAACTAAAAAGATACAAAACGTAAGCAGTATATCTTAAAATTAAATGTTTCTTGATTAGAGCTTAACTTCTTTATTTTATTGAATTAAAACAAAATAAACAAGTTTGGCTCATTATGTAAAGCTCACAGAGCCTAAAAAAGCTTTTTATTTGTTAGAAATAAGTGGGGCTTTTTAAAAAGGTTCTTTTTTTGCAAAAAATCGTGGCCCTTTAAGTGTGGATTTTTGAAAAAGTTTTTTAATCCCTTAAAAGGCTGTTTCTTTTTTATTTCCTAAGCCTGATTAAAACTTAATAAAAATCATTTTAGCGGGAAAAAAGATTATAACAAAAGTCACAAAAATTATTAAAAAAACAATGGATTTGAGGTTTCCCCCATACTCCTTATTTAGGGGCGCCATACCCGATTAAGGCTTTGATTCTTTTAACCCGAGCAAAGCAATTAATATTTCCGACGGGTTAAAAAGTAAGATTTTTTCGCACGTCGGCGATCTAGGTTTTTAGCCTAGGCTCTTAGGCATATCGAGCCTACTGCCTAAACAGGCCCCTCAACAACTTTAAAGTGGTTGCACATGTAAACTATTTTACCGAAGAAAAAAACGTCCAAGAATTAGAACACAACGTCATGCGTGTAAGGCTGCGACTAATACTTACTTCAAAATTGTAAAAAAAAATATTTTTTAACAAAAAATTTAACGGCTTATATCAAAAATTGAGAATTAATATTATTTGGTCGTTTGAGAATATGCCTAACAAAAACTTTTAAATTCTCTTACACTAGCCACCTCAATGTTAATCAAATGCGCTCAATTTTTTTTATTTAACTTTTTTTTCACTAGCCGCAGCCTAAGGAAGGAATGTTTGCCACTAAGCTATATGAGCCGATTACAAAAATTAATGGAAAAAGAAAATTATGACTCTGGGTTGAACTGATATATATTTTTTTCGTTTTCCAAAGTTTCTTCAGACTTCGGCTATTTTCCTAGATTCAAATTAAAAATAACCAAATTTAACTGAAATTATCAATTTTGAGAATACACAAAGAAATAAAAAATTTCTTCGCATTTTAAAATCACTTATATTTATATTTTTTATCTCAAATAATGTAAAATAAAATTTTTAAGTATATCAAGCTCTTACTTCAACATTTAGTTGATACGAATATTTTGCACCCCATCCTAAATAACACGATATTTAATTAGTATGAAGAAATCTTACTTGAAGTTATTAATTTAATAGTTTAGTTGTTTTATATATTTCAATCTTTTTTCTTTATTTTTTGTTTTTTTAAACATTTTCTTAAAATATTTAATATATTTTGCTGGCTCACAAAGTCTGCAGCAAAAACGGTAAACGGATTTAAATTTCTAAGTTTGCAAATTTGGTCTATGAAATTAGCTCATATGACTTGTGAAATACGTGGAAAAAGTAATTCCTTTTATTAAAAGCAATAATTTATTGTTGGCAAAATAAAATACATTGGTGCTGATTTTGTTGCTCACATACAAAAATAGCCATAATTTAAATTATTTCCTATTAGCATTAGAATTTAATGTTAAAATATAATTTTTTTTGCTTAATTGCTAGAAATGGGTATACAAAATTATTTGAAGTTCTGCTAAATATATTTTCGTATTGTATATCATAAACTGTATTATTAGTAAGCTTATTTATAGTTTTTTAAAAATATTACCATTTTTACGATGCAAAAGTTGTTGGTTTTGAACAAATAATTGAGATATGTTAGGAAAAATTTGTTAACGGATTCGAATTCAGTACCCAAATAACAATCTTCATCTGCTACTCCTATTTTGTTGTTTTACAGTTTAATTAAAAAGAAAAACTTTATATGTTTACAAATGGAAAAAAATGAAAAATAAACTAAATCTGTTGTGTTTATATAATATTCTAAAGCCTGATTATAATAGTAAGGGTATTTTAAAATTTTTGGGCTATATTAAATTTTTAAGTCTTTTATAATCTATAAAGTTTCGTAACCTGGTATGTTAATTTCGGCAAAGTTTTAGATAAATAGTGAAACGGGTGTCCGTTCCTTTTGTCATAATTTACTATTAGTTTTGGTTACAAAATTAATTTTTAGGGTTAAATTTAATTTCGTTATTTGAAATTATTTCACCCATTTAAATTATAAACTTCGGGATTTAAGAATAACAGTAAGAGATTAAAATATGCTTTATTAAATTTACTCTTTTCTAAAATCCCCCAAACTTACCTTCGATAATTGGCCAACTTTAAAAACTTTTGGCAAAATTTGTTAAAATATATTTTTAATATTTTGTTTATAGAATTTCACAACGAAACATTTGTTCTACATATAGAATGGAGCTTGAATAATTAACTTTTGACGTTTTTTTTGAAAAGTTAATTATTCATTTTTTATGGGGATCACAAGATCGCAAAAATCGTTTTCATAGACCGTTACTTTTACGGGTTAAAACAAAGGCCGGATGTTAAAATTAAAAATAAAAAAAGCATTGAAGGTAAAATCTTAAGTCACTGCAATTTTATCAACTTTGACCTTCATATGTTTTTGTAGACCCGTGGAATGGATTTAATATATTAAATTATATTAATTGATTCTTATTGTCCATTGTATACCTCTGTTTTCAATTTTGCGTCTATATTTTCACCATGTTGCCCTTCAAACATAGGTAAACCTGACACCAAAGTCGAAGTTCACGAGAATGGTTGCACGTTTGAATTTGATTTTGCCGAGGTCTTTTGGAATCCCCGGCTTGGAACCGAACATTTAAGAGTAATTGAGCTACTTACCCCTCAAGACATTTTGTTTGACCCAATGGCTGGAGTTGGTCCTTTCGCAATTCCTGCCGCCAAGCGGGCCAATTGCCATCACGTATTCGCAAACGATCTCAATCCACAAGCCGTTAACTACCTGCTACGCAGTGCGATCCGTAACAAAATAAAGCAACCCGAAAGCCTTACCGTAACCTGCCTCGACGCGTCAATTTTTATCAAGGATCATCTGTCGCTACTGCTTAAACAATTGCTCAATTCCACATCGGTTGAGGATGCTCAAGCTTATGTAAATATAACCAATAACCATGCAAACCTTCACACCAGTAGTCAAAATATTCAAAATCCTGAGCCTGCTATGACTTTATTGACAGCTGATAAAGCTTATAACTTTATTGGCGACATCCACATCCCTATGAATTTGCCCGGTTTAGCCATAAAATTTATACCAGACTTTTGTAACATCCTAAAAGACTTCAAATACACAAGCAAGCTAAAATGTGACCCAAAATTTTCAATTTTCATACATTTGTACATGTTTGTAAAGGCCTATTACGAGGAAGGCGCGGTTGAAGCCGCACGCAAAGCAATTTTAACCCATGAAGGTATTTGAAGGATAAATTATTTTTTTTTTTGATTTTACCTTTTTTGAACTTAAATTAATTTTTTTAAAAAACAGGGCCAGGGGATTCTAAAAATTAATATGCAGTATTTATTTTTTTTTATCTTATTTCTTTCTTTCATATTTTACACATAATAAATATCCTGTCTTTTTATAATTTATATATATTTATTTTAGTTAATTATTATTATATCTTTGTGAATGCTAAAAAAATTATTAAAATACTATGTATAACGTATAGATGTCAAGGTATAAGTAAAACTATAATATATAGGTATCGTATGCGATGGCGAATCTAATGTATACATTGATGAATCACTCCAAGGTAAAACTAATCTATCTGATGTGGAGGGAGCGGAAAAAAGTATAACTCAAATAAATCCCCAAAAAAGTGATAGACCCTATAAACGACTCAAACCTGATGAAGATATAAAAAATGTAGAGACTCTTGAACTAGTCGATTTCAATGTGAAACCTGAAAATATAACAGAAATATATATGGTAAGAAAGGTTTCCCCAGGTAAACACATGATCCGAGTATCATTTAAAATGCCTTGGTCATATATGGGCCTTTCTACTAACAACGGTTTAAGCAGCTAACTTTAAAATGTACGGTTAATTATTGGCTATCCCATGTTTTTCAAAGTTACTTACATTTTTCTAAATTAAGCTTAGCCAAAAAATGTGAATTTTAAGCAAATTGAACATTTCTCTATAATATTGGTATTATTTTCAATTTAGAGGAAGCTCTTTATCATCCTTTAATGAAAACAGCTAAATTGTAATTATTATTATTTGATTATTACATATTTTTATTATATATTTAAATATTATATTGTTAGAAATTGTTTATATAAGCTTCCAGGATTCAATAAACCTTAAATATATAACATTTGTTTTGGTTATTCGGAAAATACGAGCTGAGATTTGAAACAATCGCCTTATATGTCCATTAAATTATTACTAATTTTTTTAACCAGGCTCATTGGGGTTAAATAAAGTCTTCATAATTCCAATTATTTTTATTTGGGTTCTTCGGACTGTGTTTCACATAAATTTTGTCATCCATTGGTCTTTTCTATTAAAAATTAGACAAGAATTGTAGTATTTAAAGTAATAAAATAACAATCCTACAGGTAAATATAAAAATAAATATTAACTATTTAATTCAATAATATCCATTTTATGAATTTCATTTTTTTTAACCATTATTTGTCTACCTTCTCAACAGATTGTTTTAGCAAGTACAGTATGCTGTGGCATATGAATTTTACACTGTAGTTAGGTTTCCATTCTTCCGCCGAAAGGAGCGATAAGCATATGTGCCCGTTACTGTAAATGTGAGGGTGCAAAGGAATTTTACCATCGATAAATTGCACCTTAACAATTATATATTTATAATTTTATGCAGGTAAAATATTAATAAAATATAAAAAGAATTAGATATTTCGGCAAATATATACCATTTTCAATATCATTTTAAACGATTATTAATGAAGACTTAATTTATATATATATTACGTTTTTATAAATTTTCTATGAAAAAATGTGTTTGTCTAAAGTCTTTTAATTTTTAAACAAAAATTTACCTCTTTATTTGGAGGATCTGCTTTCCGTTATTTAAACACTATATTTTTTCAAAATTTTTAATTTTCGCCTTAAGTTTTTAAAAAAAAAAAAATTTAATATAGGGGACCATATGAACTATGCACATATATATTAATTATAACTTGTGGAGCTGTGCTAGGGTATGTTCGGGCGAATTTGACCCTTAATTTAAAGGTCTCGTTGGCATAAAGGCTGTCAATGGGTCCTTTGATGTCAATATACCATCTTGAATATAATTAATGTTAATGTGTTGCAACATAAAAAATGCAGTAGCTAGGTTTCTGATCTGATAAGAATATACTATTTTTCATTATTG
>JAUIRJ010000462.1:0-15918 GCA_030555515.1 Acutogordius australiensis | reverse complement strand
CCGGTACCAGTTTTTAGACATCTTTGGGCAAAAACTAAAAGGGCAAAAAAAGAAATTTAAGGTTGTTGCGAATGTTTATACCGGTGTTCAGCTATGGTCGGTTATTAAAAAAAATTGTGATATCACAAACGGATTAAATGAAAGGTGGCTTCTTGCTAAATGAATTTTAATTTTTTTGCAAGGTACTTCTTTTTGTAGCTTAAACAATATTTAATAACAGACTGTCCATCATTCTTATTAAATGGGACAAGCCTCTATAAAAAAAATAACTAGACTAGGTGATTTTAAAAAGCTAATAAATAAAAGTGGTGTAGAAAATTTAGATTCGCTACCTTACAATCTTTCGTCCATATATTTCATATTATATTTAATAATTGAGACCTGACTCAAATAAAATTTAAAATTTTTGTGAATTTGTCAACAACCTTGTACTTCATAACGATAACCTGTAACATCCTAAATTTTAAAAACTTTTCGGAAGGCATTTTTATATAATAATTTATTTGACAAGTTACAGGTAATCGCTTTCATACAAAATATTTTTATTATCTTATTTTGTAAGCTAAATTGCGACAAAATTACAATGACAACAAATGCTTTTAATTTTAAATTTTATCGTTTAGGGAATGTTTTTTGATCTAAAAACTAATCAAACCTTAATACTAATTAATATTAACCTAACTCCCAATTTATAGAAATATTCAAGCGGCGCTAGCATATTATTATTAAGCCATACACTTTAATGCCTTGATGCGAAATATATGAATTTAAAAATGTTAGGTTAAAAAAATAATAAAATTTGGAGAGTGTATAAAAAAAATAATGGGAATAGAAGTGTAAGAATTCGATGAGGAGCAGAGGGCCAGTGTAAATTGAGTTTAGTCTAATGAACCTTAAAATAACATTTTATATAGATGTTTTAAGAGTTAAACAACCAGAGTTCTATTAATAAAGCAAACGAATTAATTTCTCCATAATCATGCGTGAGACTATACTTTAACTAACGGCACCAATGTTTTTTCAAAGTTTAAAATCACTTTTTTTGGAGGAGTCTTTAAAAAAATTTTGGGGACATCAGCAAAAAAACTAAAAGCATCACCATGATATCCACAAAATTCACAAAACCCTGTAAATATCGTTTATGGTGTTTTTTTCTGAATGGTATCAATATATAAGAATAATATAAAAAGAGTAGAATTATATTACTTGATAGAGAACAATAAAAAAAGGAAACGTCTTAGGCCGTGTCTTTTAAATGATTTTTTTTAGAATTGAACAATGGGATTTCCAATCTATCACAAAGGGTTATATGCACCTTTTTATCAATAATTGTATAAATTATGCACACTAAATTAAGAAATCTCTATTTTTGTTTCAAATTTTTCCACCTTGTTACCAAAAAAAAAATATTGTGGCGCCGGAATAAAAAACCCTCTTTAAGACCTTGATTTATGCCCAATCGGATAAACGAAATTTAAAAAAAAACAATGTAATCACACTGATACAAACAAGGATTGTTACCTATCAATACCTAACATATATGTAATAAACTCGTTTTCTATTATTTCTGAGGTGAACCAATATTTATTAATAAATACTAAATGGCAACCGTTAAAAGAAATAAAGATGTTTAAGTTTACCTGGAGCTAAGTAAATGGCTAAAAACAAAGAGGCGATTAGATTGAACACTTTTACGGGTGTCATCATGATTTTATACGTGTTTTAGGATTATGAAAAAATTATATATATGGTAAATTTATGATATGTTAATTTATACATGGGTATTTATAACAGACAAAATTTACGCAATATGTTCCATCATCTTTTTCTAGTAACTCATAGGTGTTTAATTTCTTTTTTTTTCATAAACTATAACTTTTATGCAATGTATGAAAAAAATATTAAATATCGAATTAGAAGCGCTATGTATTTCAATTCGCAAATATTTGTTTAAATTCCTTCAATTCTTTCTTCAAAATTTTATATCTCTTTGGCTCTCTTTCGCCTTATAATAAATGCTATCTATACACATTCACAGGGCATATAGATTCGCCGAAATTCACGTGTGAGTTCAACGAATATATACTAACTTTTGGATATGAATACGCGCAAGACTATTATGAAATGTCAAACAAAAAATAAACTATGTTAGGGTTCGTTCAGACTTTCTTAATTTCTACAAAAAAAATTTAAAAATATAAAATTTTTAAAATTTGAGTATTGTCATTGAAAATCATTACCCATTGTTTTTACAATATTTTTCTTACACTCGACGCAGTTGCTCTAAATGTATTTAAAGATTCCGATAAATTCATGAGTAAATCTATATAAACAAAGCTTATAATTATTTTACCAAGACTTTTAAACGATTTCTAACACTTAATAAATTAAACATTGAAGTTTAGTTTTTATCTTAAAAAATTTAAAAAAAAAAGAAATAAAGTCTAAACTCACCCTTAGAAAGCAATTTAAACTTAAAAAACAGAAAAAAATTATTTATTTTGCCATCCAAACCACTTTATGAAACCGAAATCAGTTTCCACTCGCAAGGAAATGGAACCATTTGTAATTTTGGCGTCGGTTCTGACCAATCCTTAAAGAGAGCAAAAAATTATTTTTTGTAAAATTAGGAACTATTTTCAATTTTGGCGTCGGTTCCCTTAAAGAGCAAGTAAAAACTCTTTTCAAAATATTGTATCAAATAAGCGGAGATATAAATTTGTATTTTACAAAGAATATTTGCTCCACGACGTAAACGCGGTATCATTAGAACCAAAAATAAATATTAAAATAAAGCCGCGGAAAGGTAAAGTTATGTCCAAAGAATAAATAACTAATTGAATATTTGATATTAAAGAGATTTGGGAAGTCACAATATTTGTTTTTACTTTGATAAATTAGAAAAAATTGATATATTGTATTTTATACATCCTCCTTTCTCCTCTTCCCAATTATATGGGGTAGTTTAAAGTCAGGGAAATGTCAAAAATAATTTTATATAAGGAAGGGTTTGATGTGAAAAATTTTTTGAACTAAAATATATTCATTTTTTTAATCGACAAAAAAACGTTTATGTGAGCCATCGCTTGTTATCTCCATTATTTTCTTCCGACTCCCCTTAATTCTGAATAAAATTTTATAGCTCACTATAATTTATTTAAAAAAATTAGAATATGCACTCAAACTTTGGGCGAAAAATCATGGGTTGAAAAAATGATTAAGTTAGGCATATTTGCCATTATAAGCGAAATTCAGAGATCTTACCTGTTAGAATTTTTTTAAATCCAGTTATTAATAAGCCAGGTATAAACATTAAATAAAAAATTTAAACAAAGAAAGAATTAAAATGAAAAATGATTTTTTTGTATATTCATAGCTTAATTGTGAAATTTAAACTTTAAAAATATTTTCATAAAAAAACTGATAATAAATTATGTCCTAATTAGGTTTGCCAAATATTATGTGGAAACTAAATATCGATGTAAAAATATGAAATCTTAACCAATCATTTTTTTATTTGGGATTAAATATATAAGTAAAACTAGGAATTCCATTATAAAAATATTATTTTTTAATTTTTTTACCTTTTAATAATCCCAAAATTGTATTCTAATTTCGGTATACAAGTGAAATAGTCGAGGTCTGGTCGTTTGAAGATTAGGTTAATTTACGAAGGCCAAGAGACCATATCCATTCTTTTGTTATTATCTAAATTCCTGATGAAATTTGATTTGTAGGCAGAGACCTTTTTGGGTACAAGTTGAAGAATACGTTAAACGTTATAGTGTGGTGAAAATCACTTTTGCCTGCTACCTAAATAATTTTTGTCCTGTAAGGGCACTAAGGTCTTCCAAAAAAAATATAATTTCATATCCTTAGAATAAGTGTTTTTCTACAGGTGTTAAAAACGGACTTCAATATGTTTGCCTGCGATTCGTATATATTTACTCCTAAAAAAATCAGCTCTTTCTTTGTGATCTGGAAGATAAGCCAGGCTAAAAAACAAAAGGGAAACTAACAATTAATTTTTAAAAATTTTAAATTAAGTTTTTTATTTGCGGTCCCCTTTTAAAGACTCCCATCACATCTTACTTCTCGTCGCCGTAAGAATATTATATTTTATTTATAATGATTCCTTTTTATATTAAGAATATGAATTTGAGGGTATGAACATACAGGATGTTCATTTACAAGCAACAAATAAAAAAATTAGAAATGAAAAAGACATCTTAAATTTCATAAAGACAATATATCAAAAATATGCTTAGTATGTATAAGTCTTAAATTTCAAATATAACCAAAAACATCAACATTTAGATTACACAGGTCAACAAATTGGTAAGAATTATGAGCTAACCATAGAGATCACTGCGATCTTAGGGATTTTCTAATCCGTTTACGGTCTTTTCTAATCAAAATTAGTAAGTCAGCTATTAACATTAAAAATTTTAGAAAATGAGTTAAATTTTTTTTTTGGTAAGGAGGTGGAAAAATGCTCGTTTGATATCAAAGCTAGCCTATAAATAAACTGGGATTGGGATCATCAAATCCACCAGTAATTTTATAGAATAACAGATTGATCAGTGCGTAAATGAAGTAAAGGTATGTTGATATGGTGAATTAAATTAACCGCACTGATGTCGTTTTCACTAAAAATTCACCGATGCATGCAGGGTTAGGAGTACCTGCTAAAAAACCACCTCCTAACAGCCTCTTCTTTATTGAGGCCGCCGTACCCGTTAGGGCTTTGGCACTTTTATCACGAACGTTAACGGGGCAATAGATATCACCATTCGAGAACAAACAAAATTTAAAGAACAATTGCATATATATACAGCAGCCAAACTACTAAATTCAAACATCAAATTATATTTTTAATAAAATAATCATTTAGAAAAGTTTGGACGCAAAAATTGTGTATTATCTAAATGCTGATGAAGAGCTTGATGTGCCAAAAAACTTTAATTCTTTTTAGTCGAGATGATAAATATAAGTTATAAGGTATTTTTATATTGGAGAAAAAAATCATAAATATTTTCTTTATGGAATATTAATGAGGTTTTATGTCAATTTGGTCAAAAAAGGCTTTTTGAAATTTCTAAGGAGCCGAAGGGAAAAAACTATAACTGAAAATATGTATGAGATAACCATTATAAGGGTCTGCTATTATGTTTTTATACACATGAAATAGATTTGACACATATAAATATGTGTCATATAGGTTTTAATAAACATCATTTGAAGTTGGCATTTAACAGTTAAATTGTTTTTTATTCTATATTTTTTGTTTTTGTTTTATTTTTTTATTGTCGCCTTTTTTTTAAATTTTATATGTTAATGGCTGACTTATTAAGATCAGAAAAAACCAACCTAGGATGGTAGGTTTAATCTTTATAGTTTTTTGTTGACGTGTGTTATTTAATTGAGTGAGGTAACAAAAATGTCATTCTTGACATTTTATTAAATTTTGTCATGTTTTCAGGATATAAAAAGTGACTACAGGAAAAACTGTAGAAAGATTAAGGTTATAAATAATCTCGCTTAAAAGATTCTTATTTCTAATTGTTAACTTGTGAAATTAATTTAGTTTTTTTTTAAATTTAATTTACAGCTTTTTTGAAAAACAATTTAAAACAAATGTTTAATTTAGTTAATGCTTTGTTAGTTACATTGATGAATGGACACAAGATTTTAATATTTCCAAAAGAACCAAAATTTAAGACGCAACATGGCATATTAAATAGTTAATAAAAATCTGCTCAATCATGATTTTAATACTGCACCTTTGATACCCTATTTTTGACATAAGCTTATATGCTTAAGTAAAATTCCTTAAAAAAGACTTTAATTAGTATAAAAAATCCTGCAATTTAGTAATAATACATGAGAGCGGGGAAATCATTTGCCTCCTTAAGCACAAAATGTATTAAAGCGCTTATAACTTATAAACTTTTTTAATAACTTAGCCTAAGAACCTTAGTATACATTAAAAATCACTTGGCGCTCCCCAAGCACTGTTTGTTTGGTGCTCTTATGGAATCAATTCTGAGACCAAATGATGCCAAAATTTATGAGCTATTACCCCTCGTAGAAATAAAAAAATCGTGTAACATCAGCCTTATTTTCACTATCAGGTGCTGTTACCTAACTTAAAATTAACAAATATGTGTCAGATATCTATGGAAACCAATTAGGTAAAATGCATATATAAATCCACCTAAAATGATTTAGTAGAAACTTATAATGTTTTGTCATTTTAGTCCTTGTCTCGCACCCCAGTCAGCGCGTTAACATTTTTCAAAAGCAAATGAGTGTCAAATAAGCTAATTCAAAGCATTCCTATATTATCTATTGGCGTAAAAAAAAGTGAAAGGTAGGTAGTCTATTTAAAATAAAATTTCTTACGTATTCTTCCCACCCATCTCCAACTTAGAGCCTTATAATTTCATCTATATGGGTCTCTTGATCCCATTTTGGGTAAATTTAATTTCTAAGATTTTAATCTGTTTGCCTTGCTCTAAAGCTATTGGAGCTCATATCATTCAAAAAAATATGTAGGGTATTAGATAAATATTTACACTATATTCAAAATTTAATTGCTTGGATTTATTAAAATTAACAGCTTGATGTTTACACAAGTTTCAAAAATCTTAGAGATATATCGTTTTTATATTAGCTTGCGTCTGACAATTCAAAGGAAAGAAGTATTTTTCGTAGGATTCGATTTCTTGCAAATAAATGAGGCAAAACTCATAGATTCATATTTAAAATAGTAAGAATTTTGATGCTGCCAAATTCCCGGAATAGAATACACAGGTTGACAAAATCCACCACTACCCTCTCTCAGTAAGGCTATTCTGTTCTTTCACTAAACTCATTGACGTCTTTTAAATTGTTTTGTGAGTCGAAATATCAGTTGCATCAACAACTAGTTAAAACCCAAAGTAAAATAAATAAAAATACAATATAAACTAAATCCGCGAAAGGCATGGTGGGGGTTTGTACCAACCCTAAAACTAAAAACTAACATATCTTTAAATTTGATTTTCTTCAAAAATGCATTTATCATTTTTTTTATTGTTTTTAAAATTTGAGATAGAGCGATTTTAAATCATTAGGGACTCTAAATAACAAACCTAATTGAAAAAATTACAACCTGTTTTTTTAGGTTTTACAACTATTTAATAGGTTTTAAAAAAATGTTCGTATTCTATATTAATATTACGAATCAATTAATATAAATATGATAAATTAATTTTTAAGGTAAATAATAGCATGTAAATTTAATTTATATCGTAATGTTCAAGTACAAAGACATAATTAATTTGTTATTAGCAAAATTTGTTTTACCTATATCACTTATTTGATGTAGGATTTAAAGTAAACAATTTATATTTTCACAATTTGTTTATACCTTAATCAGCAAATTTGCCCCTCCCCCCTCAAAAATACACAGAAATTTATTCTTCCCCCCCCCCCTCAAATTAAATTTGCCCCCCCCCCAAACGTATAATTATTTTTTTCCTTCCCCCATCTAAAATTAAATTTGCTTCCTCAAAAATATCTAAAAAATTATTATCTTAAAAATATTTACTTTTTTTAAAAGTGTTTTTATTCATATTAACACTTTTCATCCGCTTATAAGATCTAACTAACTCAGAAATTATTTCTGTTGTTATTAGATATATAGAAAAATATGATGTAATAGAAAGCTGTATATTTGTGAAAGCAATTCATAAATCTGATACCAAAGAAATTTCCTCATTTGCGTCAACAATTTTTTGTTAGAATATAATCTAGAACCAAAGAACCTAATCGCACAATGTTACGATGGGGTTAACGTAATGTCCGGGGAAAAAGGTGGTGTGCAAGTATTTTTTAACAAAATGGCTGGACACCATGTCTCGTATATTCACTGCTTTAACCACCGATTGCATCTTGTTAAAGATTGTCTTAAAATTTTACGTGAAGGGAAAGATTTTTTGATATTTTTTCTTCCCTTAATAAATTTTTTCAACATAATGCAATCAAGGAAGTAAGTCGGTGCGGGACCATACCCCGGCTGTTGCTCCATCGTGGTGTGGTCACTACGACGCATTTTTAAATCAGATTAAAATATTGAATACTCTTTTAATAGTTAAAATTAAAAAAGTTTTTATATTTTTAGGTTAGAGAGCTGAAGTGTTGGGGTTTTTTGACCATTATAATCATCAATTTATTTTTTTTGTATTTATCATTTCAAAAATTATTTAATTATATAAAAATATTATATGATCTTCAACGCAAAACGATTTTTCTAAAACTGTTGATTTAATACCACTGTTTGTCAGAAATTAAACAATTAAGAAATACAAATACATTTACAGATTGCAAAATTGTTTTGATATATATAATTATTTTTTAAATGACAATAATTTATTTATGGATAAATGAAAAATTATTTCTAAAGATTTTTTTGATTTTATTTATTTTTTACTAATAAGTTTGAGAATAATTCAAATATTAATGATAAATTAAATTTATTGATTTGTTTATTGATTCTTTTAATAATAGATATTTTACCGATAATATTGATTTAGAATCTTTAAAACTCCTTTATAAATTTGATCATTTTTTTTAGATATCAATAAATAAGAGCCTAATTTTAAATAAGTAATATTGATAAAAAATTCTTTACTCTGGACAGCAAAATTTGGACCACCCTAAGCAACATGTCACTAATGGTTTTTAGTCAGTTTTAAATAAATCTGTAAATATATTTGTATTTAATAATTGTTTAATTTCTAAATATGGTGTATTAAAACAAAAATTATAGCAATAAAAAACCTTTTTATTGAAATTGATCTAATTATTTTAATAAATAAATAAAATAATTTAACAAATGATAAATACAAAAAAATATGAATGATTATAAATATGGTCAAATAACCCAGATGCTTTCCTGTGACCTAAGGATATAAAAACCTTTTTATTTTTAAGTTTTAAGGGGTATTTAATATTTTTATGTAATTTTTTATAAAAAAAACCATGACCATACCACCGATGGAGCAACGGCCGGGGTATGGTCTTGCATCCTTGCATCACTTATTTCCTTGATTGAATCATGTTAAAAAATTATGAAGTGAAAAAAAAAATAAAAAAAATCTGTCCCTTCACTTAAATCTGAAGACAATCTTTTACAAAAAGATGCAATCGGTGGTTAAAGTAGCGAATATACGGCACATGGTGGTTAGCCATTTTGCTTAAATATACTTGAGCACTACCTTTTTCCGCGGACATTACCTTCCCCCTATTGTAGCATTGTGCGTTTAGGTTTATTGGTTCTAGATTATATTCTAACAAAAGATTGTTGAAAAGTGGGGAAATTTCTTTGGCATCAGATTTATGATTTGCTTTTAATAAAATACAGCTTTCTGTAACATCATATTTTTCTCTATATCGAATAACAACAGAAATAATTTCTTTGTTATTTAGATCTCTTTAGCGAATGAGATGTTGATATGAATGAAAACGCTATAAAAAAGGTATCAATTTTGAAATAATGATTTTATTTTGGGGAAGCAAATTTAATTTTATTGAGTTGGAAGGGTAAAAAAAAGTTTGTATGTGTTTAGAGGGGCAAATATAAAGTTTCTATATATTTGGGGGGGGGAGGGGGGGCAAATTTGAGGGGCAATTAAAAACTATTGAGGGGAGCAATGTTCCTCCCCCAAGGGATCTAGAATCGTACCTGCCTCAATCCTATAAATGGAACTTTGGGAATTTTTCAAATACTTTTACGTTTTAAATTTATAAATTTCAATTTTCGAGGTAAAAACATGTCGAATAGAAAATGTTAACTTAAATGCAAAAATAAATCTTTATTTTAGCTTTGTGGCATTTGCTGGAATAAAAATTAAAAAGATATAAACCATCATGGTAAGCTCTCTTTTTTTGTTTAAATTTATATGATAAAATTGTATTTTTATAGAATATTTAATATACAGTTTAATTGTCTGATTCTCCTTTGTTGTTGTTTTTAACCACTGCGACTTTTTAATATGGATGAAGGTGGCTCGGAGGTGTGAGCGAGCTTAGAGGCGGCTAGAATAGGATTTGTCCATAGGTCTATAATCCGGGTGCCACGTGATGGGCATGAGAGCCAGTGGTGTAGGCTGTCTGCGGATTTTTTGCAGTCGTAACACATTTCGTCAGATGCATAGACGCGGTTACGAAAATCGGCTAGTAGGTAGCAAAAGCCAGATCTTAGTTGTGAAAGAAGACACCTCTCTCGTCTAGAGAAAGTGGTTTCGGAGGATGAAATGGGAGGGGGCCAGCCATTTAGAAGAATCGGAAAAATAAATTTTATGAAAATTAAGAGAATCTTCCTAAGAACCTAAACCCATGATATAACGTTTTAAAATACCGCGTTTTCGTCGTGGAGTCAATAGCTCTGTTTTACAGAGATTACAAATGGTATTATATTTTCTCCCCCTGCGTCTTCTTTTGATTCTCCTTTGTAATATAGGTTAACAAATATTGATGTCAGAAACGCGAATTGTTGAAAACAAAAAAATGATGGTCTTACATATATTTTTTGTTTTTCTTAAATTTTTCCGCCTTTAAAGATCCGTCCATATCAAAAAATGGCCTTTTTAGCAGATTTTACGGCCTTGAGAATAGTCTAAAAAATTTTGAATATTTTTTTTTCATAAGAACCTTAGTAACTCATTTTTATAATTTAAAATAAAGCGAATTAAAATTCTTTAGCAGCCATTATCTTTTAGACAATACGGAATATTTTGCATCCAAACTTAAATAAAACTCGATTTAATATCGGTTTTTTTATAAAAATATAATTTACATTTGTTATTCAAATTGTTTTTTTTAACTGTTTTGGTCTTTGGGGTTTTTTTTGTTTTCCATGTTTATAGCTGACTAACTAATTTGATTAGAAAAAAGGGCAAACGAAATTACATATTTTGAAAAGCACACAGATATAAGATTTTAGCGAAAAAGGCTACAATAGATTTCCAACTCATTTTTTTATCACTTTAGTATGCCCAAAATTTAATTAAGTTTCTATTCAAACTTTTTATAGATTTTATGTAGAGAGGCTCTACTCACAGACAAAGGACCATTACAAGAGGCGACACCTAATAATATAGCTAATTGCTTAGTGTGTTTGTTTTTGTTAGTAATAAATAATATGTTTTACAACTAATTTTCACGATGTCCTGAAAAATTATTTTGCAAAAAAAAACAGTCATAAAAAAGAATTGTTTAAAGACTAACAAAAATTTTATTGAGTGGAGCTGTAAAAATGTTATTATTAGTTTTGTAAAGATAACAACATTAATACGATTTTGTGTTATTAATTGAAAAAAAATGTTTAAAACGTGACATTTTTTATGAAACCTTTCAATGTTTTTTTAGAAATTGTCTCAAAAATTTAATAGGTCGGATCGTTAAGACTTATGGGAATGTCTAACACTAACATAAAAAAATTACATTTTGAAATGACTTTATTGTTATTTGCATACTTGACACTCCTTTCTTTTATGACTTTCTAAGGCAATTCGAGTTCTAAATTAATCGATTTTCTTAAAACATCGTGCCGTTAGCCAATAGGTAAAGAAATGAAACAGCTAAAAATAAAAGAAAGCATTTAAATTGCAAAATTTAAGATTCATATATAACTTGCAAATTTATAGACATTTTTGACAAATTTTTCTATTTAAAGTTGTATTTTTTTATGATTTTTTAATAATGGCGTCTTCAACGTTTATATATTTGAGAAAAAAAAATTTAATAAATATTGTATATTAAAAAAAAAACTTATGCGCTGGAATATTTAAAATAATTTATTGAAATAATTATCAGCTATTATAAAAAATTAGATAGAAATTAAATCAAATTTCTAAATATTCACAAATCAATTATTTCTTCATGAGTATAAAAAAATTTTGAAAAACAAGAGTTAACAATTTATGGTATATTTTTTAAATTTTTGTAAAATTTAATAAACTTTGAAAGCTCTAAAATATACTTTAAGCGTTACAAATTTTTTATTAATCAGGAAAAAATATACTTATTTTTTAATTAATTTTTATCCAAAAAAAATCAAGCGACTTGTACATGTACATTAAAAAAAACAATTTTAATAGACGCATAAATTATTTATAAAAATCATTTATAAAGTCGACAGTTATATGATAATTGTTCTAAATAAAATCGGGAGATTTAACACACCTTAGAATAATTTGTAAAAATGAACCGTTAAATTATATAACTAGAATAGGGCCCTTACAGGCTGTTTTTTTTTTATTATTTTAAAAAATTAAAAATTGTGTAATTTGCGTACATCAAAAATTATATTTACATCATTTCTGCAATATTTTCCTACAGCAGGAGCAGTTGATCTTTGTTTGTATAGAAATCTTATCAAATTCATTATCTAAATCTATATAAACAGAGCTGATAATCATATCAAAATCTTTTAAAAATTTGAATCTTAAAAAAAATTTGACAATGAAGATAGCATTTTTAACTTAATTTTTGTATGCTTCCAAAATATTATAAGCACATCTACCCTTTAGAATAAGTCATAGAAGTGGAAGTGGGAAATTATAAATTTTATGGCATCCTTAAAAAACACAATTTTGATAATAATTGAATAGAAATTATTCCTTTTCAGATAAGAACATAACGATAAAATCATTCTTTTTAGTCTAATTTTATTTGCAGAGTGTTAGAGGAAGTAGCTCAAACTCAATATTCTATTTTTCAAAATCACTACTGTAATTGCACAAATGTGTTTAACCCTAATATCAACCTTAGCCTTATATCTCGACTGTGCCCACATTAGCACCTGCCTTATCGGAGTTATTAAAACGTACTTGTGATTCGAATTTGATTCAAATGAATTTATAAATTAATATAGTCAGCTGTTTTTTTAGTCAATTGATGGCAATTTTTTAAACGTTCAATGTTAAATATCTTCAAAAATCAGCGTGTTATGTTAAATATGACCTAAACATAAAGATTTATAAAAATCATAGAGGCACCTTATAAGATGTTTGTGCCGTGTATTTTAATCTAGTACCCTAGCGGGTCACAGTATCTGTAACAAAATTCAGATATATTTAACCATGAGGCTCATTTTCTTTTTTCCTAAAATAGGAATGCACATAACAAACGGCTCTCTAAAGATATTTTGCAGCAATGGCTCCATGGATAAGTGAAAATCACATTAATTGGTTATTGTGGAAACTTATTATTTTCATTTTTTAAAAGCAATTTTGAAAGATTGAGCTATAGAGGTCAATTCTTACATTGTAGGAATTTTCAAGCCCTTTTTTGCTATAAAAGCTGCTAAAAAACTAAAAAAAAACAAGAATAATTTTAACATTATGCTTGTATTTTCACATCAGCTAAAATGTTAAATTAAAATTTTAAATAATTTTTTTATTAAAAACAGATAGCACAGGTCAACAAATTTTTGAGTAATGAGCTAACAACATAGATCAAACCTGCCATCTTAGAAAATTTCGATTCCGATTAGCTTTCTAATTAAATAGTTAGCCAACTCTAATCATTTAAAATTTTAAATGTGGAAAAAAACCAATAATATATAAAAATAAATTTAAATTGAAATTTTTCTTTGCTTATTCACAACAGTTAAACTGTTAAATTTGAACTTCAAATTTTTTATTATAATATGTTGTGGCGTATTTAAGTTTGGACGCGAAATATTTTGTATTATCTAAATACTAATGTACTAGATTTACCAAAATAATTTGTTTTTTTTTATTTGAGATGATTTAAGTTAAAAAGGATTTTTATATAAAAAAAATTTTTTTATATTTTATCTTTTAGAGTATGAGGTGGCAAAATCTGATAAAAAAGCCCTTTTGATATGAGCGGATTTAACTACGAAAGAAACTAAGAAAAACGTAAAATAATGAGATTAGGCCATTAGGGGAATAGATTGTTTCATGTGTTCATAATATTTATACACTTGACACGGTATTTCTTGATCTGTGTGCTTTCGTTTTTAGATTGTACCAAATATTCTCTATTACAATAATAATACGTGAGCTTAGTCAAAAATTTTATTTATCATCATTTGGAATAAAATTTCAAGCCCTTTTTTGCTATAAAAGCTGCTAAAAAACTAAAAAAAAACAAGAATAATTTTAACATTATGCTTGTATTTTCACATCAGCTAAAATGTTAAATTAAAATTTTAAATAATTTTTTTATTAAAAACAGATAGCACAGGTCAACAAATTTTTGAGTAATGAGCTAACAACATAGATCAAACCTGCCATCTTAGAAAATTTCGATTCCGATTAGCTTTCTAATTAAATAGTTAGCCAACTCTAATCATTTAAAATTTTAAATGTGGAAAAAAACCAATAATATATAAAAATAAATTTAAATTGAAATTTTTCTTTGCTTATTCACAACAGTTAAACTGTTAAATTTGAACTTCAAATTTTTTATTATAATATGTTGTGGCGTATTTAAGTTTGGACGCGAAATATTTTGTATTATCTAAATACTAATGTACTAGATTTACCAAAATAATTTGTTTTTTTTTATTTGAGATGATTTAAGTTAAAAAGGATTTTTATATAAAAAAAATTTTTTTATATTTTATCTTTTAGAGTATGAGGTGGCAAAATCTGATAAAAAAGCCCTTTTGATATGAGCGGATTTAACTACGAAAGAAACTAAGAAAAACGTAAAATAATGAGATTAGGCCATTAGGGGAATAGATTGTTTCATGTGTTCATAATATTTATACACTTGACACGGTATTTCTTGATCTGTGTGCTTTCGTTTTTAGATTGTACCAAATATTCTCTATTACAATAATAATACGTGAGCTTAGTCAAAAATTTTATTTATCATCATTTGGAATAAAATATATATGCTAGAGTGATTTTACAGTGCTGGGAAAACAATGAAAAAATTGGCTCATTTATTCCCCCCAAAAAATTAAAAAAAGAAAGGGGGGTACAAATAATGGGCTAAAATAAGAATTCAAAAAAAGCATTATTAAGAAAAGGGACAAAAAAAACCACATATAAAAGAGGTTCTTAAAAAGAGCCCCAAAAAGCACATTTTATGTTTTCATTATAATAATTTCGAAAAATTTTAATTTTTTTGTATAATAATGATGGGTGGGTTATTTTTTCTTAAAGCTCTTAGGAGTTTTTTTTTGAAGCTAAGGGGCTTTTTTTAAACATGCCCCGTTTTTTAAGCAAAGGGGCTTTTCTTTGTCATGCCCACAGGTTTTGGGATGGAAAAGAAACTCAAAAACTTGTTAAAAAAAAGCCCATTTAGTTTTTTTCCCCAGCCCTGATTTAAACAAGCAAAAAGAAAAATTTTTTTTTCTCGGGCATTTTTTCGCATTGGCAAAAGGTTAATTTTAAAGATGGAGGGAGCAATCTCTAAAGGCGAAATGAGAACCGTTATTATATATGTGATAAGGCTTTTAAGGATCCAATTATATCAGTGTCAACGAAATAATTTTTTATTTAAATCCGCCGGGGCCCTTGATTCCTATATTATCGGACCGATTTGAATTGCCCAACTATACATTAAAAGTAAGTCAACATTTTTTGCTAAATAAGGTATAGAAGTTAATAACTTTATCGTTAATTAATTTATTATTATCTTTTGCATTTAAAAAATTTGGAAGGACATTATTGGCGCTCTCGTTTATTTTTATAATTTTGGTCCAACCCTGCTAATTTATCGAGCGAGCCAGAAGATCGTGGGCTATTAGACCCGGTTTTGATATATATCCTAGATATATTTCTTCGCGAAAAACATTTTAATTTGCAATAATAATCAATATTTTAAATTTAATTTTGAAATAATACCTTGTATAATTTTCATTTTGATTTACAATATATCTGGAATTAA
>JAUIRJ010000461.1:0-15919 GCA_030555515.1 Acutogordius australiensis | reverse complement strand
GGTCAATTCCACCTCAAATCGACAAAATTTTTCCCTTCAAGTCTCAGTTTTGGCTGAAAATTGGTACACTGGTAGGGTCATTGGGTGCTGATAAAACCCTAAATTTTTTTTGACCGGAAGTAATTTTTGACCGTGATATGAGCAAAAATATTTTTTATTTTTTTGCAAAAAAAAAATTTGAGGCAACTTTGCGCGCATGTATCGTCAAAAGTATTGTAGCTAGAGGCATAATTTTTTTTATTTTGAAGATCGTAATAAGGGCTACTTTAGACGCAAAAAATATTAAAAAAATTTTTTTTTAAGTTACTAATAAATTTAAGTCAAGTTTAGACACAAATTGCTCAAAAAACGTATTGAATTTTCTGAAAAATTTTAAAAATATGGCCCTTAATATTGTTAATAAATTGATGATTTAAAAAGTTTGGGACCGGCATGACTTTTTGTAGAAATTTTAAAAAATCAATTTTTTGCCCTAATTTTTGGACATATTTATGCCCTTGACACTATATTAGAATATGCCAATGTGCCAAATTTGACAGTATTCAAAAAGCAGCACATATGGGCAATTATGTTAGACCATAATAGTTTGATTTGATTACTACTATTATTAAATTTACAATGAAAAAGTGAACCTTAAAACCGAAAAAAGTGAAAATTTTGCCTGGTTTCAAAATCGACTTTCTGGTTAACCAGCCAATCTTTTTTTAATATTTATCATTCATTTTATAGATAAAATATCGCTTAATAACATATAATAGTTCCACCTTTTTTAACTTGATTTTAACGCTTCTACAATAAAAATACCTAAATTTGCCAAAAAACAGCAAATGTGTCAAAAAACTAACGCAGATTGTATTCGTTTGTGCAAGCTTATTTTTTTTTATTATTTTTGCATAATTATCTAAAAATATATAGAACCTATATAACCAGTCATATTTTGCCTGTTAAAGTGTTAAAAAAATAGTATATATGTTTTGTATAGAAAATCTTAACAAACTAGATAGGTAAATTATGAAAAAATTAGATTATTAAATCATTCCATTATTTTTAATAAATTTGTAATTTAATGTATTCATTAAAACAAATTTTTGTGTTATACTCATAAGGAACGCATTTAGTTATAAAAAACTTATGGTCATTGCCCAAATCCATATGCCCATAGAATCAAGTAACAGTAATATTTCCTCTTTCTTTAACAGGTTTAGTGCGTCTATATTATAAAATTAAAATGTACATAGAACTTAAATTGCTGGTTTTTAAACTTTATTAAGGTCAGTTAGATATATATGGTGTGCCTTGCTCTAAATAGCCTTTCAAAAACATATTTGGCATTTGTAAAAATTAGTAAAAAAGACTGAATGTCTATATTTTGTTTATAAAATTTGGTCTAATATTTAGTCTTATTATTCATCATTGAAGCTAATTCTGCCCGTTATAATCATTTAAGGTTGTTTAACCCTATAATAGACTTCTTTTATGTAATCATAATATCAAAAAACCATACCACTACGTTTCATAAAATAATTGACTTTTTACGTTTATTTTAGGTTTGTTGATAATCATAAAAAAAGAAAATCTGTTAAATAATATTCTAAATAGGCCAAATATATTCTATTTTACTTATTTTTGTCAGATTTAACGTTGTTGAGGCTGTTTTATTTAAAAACTATTAAATAATAGAAAAAAAAATTTTTACAAATTTTTTAACCTTATTATTTTTTCTAAAATCCTCTTTAATTTTTTTTATACAATAAATTTAACAAATTTTTTGAATTTTGCCGGATAAATATTGAGAATTATGTACATATTCTAATATTGTTTATCAAACTAAAAATGACTAGTAAAAGTTAACATATATAAACATAAAAATTTTAAGTTTTTATTTTTACACCTTAAAATTTCAAAAAACCTGGCAAACTTTGGTTTTTATTCTATAAAAAGCATAAAAAGCTATAAGTACGTTAAAAAATGTTGGGGGAAATTTATGTTATATAGTGATGTTTTATGTGTAAAATGCAATTTTAAATTTTCATGTAGTGACCCAGAAAGTCGGCTTAAAAGATAGGAGTAAAATACTGAAAATTACCAATTTTTTTGTTCTGAAGTTCCCCTTTTCTTTCCAAAATTGACAATAGTTTGAATCAAATTAATAAAACTGTTTTAGCCTAACATACTTGCCCCTATGTCTAACTTCTTATATATAAACAAATTTGGCACTTTTAAATATTTTAATATAGTACAGGGAGCAAATTTTTGACTAAAAATCAAAAAAAAATTTTTTTTTTGAATTTTTTAAAAAGTCTAGTCGGTCCCATACTTTTGAGTTCACATATTAATAATGAATACTAAGGACTGTATTTCAGCAATTTTTTAAGAAATTCAAAAATACGTTTTTTTTGTTATATCGAACTTAATGTTCTTTACAAAATTGTAAAATTTTAAAAAAATAATTTTAAAACAATAAACACATGAAAGATAGCCCTTATTGTCCTCTTCAAATTAAAAAAAAAATTAAGTCTCTAGCTATAATACTTTTTGACTTATAACCTCCCAAAGTTGCATCAAATGTGAAAATTCACCTTGCAATTTTTTTTTCTTTTGCCCCTATCTCCGTCAAAAATCACTTTCGGTCAAAAAAAAAATCCAGATTATGAGATACCCTTAGATAGTACCTCCATGCAAAATTTCAGCCAAATCAAAAGGGGTACCCTTCCTGGATTTGTTGGATTGAGGTGGAATTGACCATATACAAAAATTTAGATAAAATTTTAAATAATTTTTGAAGGAATTTAAACTTGAGATTCTCATAATTGGCACATAGCGAAACGGTATCGCAACTTTCGTCCCTTGTCATATATTGACACTTCCGCTTTAACCTGTAATCCTCAGACACAGCAGATGCCCCCGGTTTTTTCGTAAAAGAATGTTTTATTCGCCTTAAGCTTTGGGCAAATTTTTGGGACCCTAAAATAAAAATTCCTATTCATATATATTTAAAACTAAAATTAAATAGATATAAAAAACATGAGAGTTATTAGTCTTTAAATAAATAACACATGTTAACAAAATTTTGACATTTATGAGTTAACTACAGAGTAAACCTGCCAACTCAGTGATTTTCAAATCCTTTCATCGTTTTTTTAATCAAACATTGTAAGTTAGCTATGAACGTAAAATATTGAAATGTCAGAAAAAAAATATAAAAAACAAAAACAAAAAAATAAAAAATATTATTTTGGAATTTAAATCAATTAAACTGCTATATTCAAACTGCAAATAATATTTTAATTAAAAAACGATATAATTGGATTTAGGTTAGGATGCCAAATATATTGTATAATCTAAATGTCGAAGTAAGAGCTTAAATACTTAGAAATTTAATTTTATTGATTTAATTGAATTATTAATTGAAATGAATGATTAAAATAAGTTACTAGAAAATTTTATATGTAAAGAAATTCTTGGATTTTCTCACGGTCTCAAGATCGCATCTGTCAATTCAGTCAAAAAATGCCATTTATTCAATAGACGGATTTAAGGAGCCGAAGGCGGAAGAAACCATTGAATATATGAGATATGGCCATCATGAAAATGTAATCATTTATATTTTTAATCTTTTTTTCTGACATTGATATTTGTCGACCTGTGATAAAATGACTTGTTACCTCAAAAAGTCAAACTATATGAAGGATTTAAGCAGTGGTTATATGTTCGCAGTTTTAGAATGAAATTCAAGCAAAATAGGTAATTCTATAATTGCCAAATAGAATGTTAATTATGTATTTGCGCAGCGTAAAAAAGCAAAATGTACTGGTTTTTTGATCATATACTTTTCTCCTATTCAAATAAAACATTGAAGATATTTTAAACAACATAGCCTATAAGTATTATTTCGCATATGTTAAGGGTTAATTCCAACTTTTCTCTTAGCCCCTTTGCGGTATAAATATTCAGTACAATTTAAATTTCTTGAATTTAGTATTACATTAAAAAAATAATTTTTAGATTCCAGTGGTTTATTTAAATAGACTAAGATATATTTGTATATAGAAAAAGTAAGAGGTGGAGTACAAAAAACTAGTAAACTTTTTAATGGCACAAGAGGTAACTGAAACCGATATTCGCTTTTAAAATTGATTAAATAGATGTCCATGCCAGTTTTGTTTTGGATTGAAGCTATCAGTATGTTGCACATTATAGCTTCACCTAATAAAAAATAAATATAATATATAATAATAACGCATATCCAAAAAAAATATGTTTTTAGATAGAAAACTGTCAAAAATTAAAACGAAAGGTTTCATTTTTCACACTAGTAGAGGCATCAAAATTTTGTTAATATAATTGTGCACAATCTTATTATTAATATATACAATTCAACAATTTTTTTCTTAAATAAACTAGCCACCTTAATGTTAATGAAATTTGTTCGATTTTTATTTTTCAAATTTTCTAGCCACAGCCATTATTCCCTCCCTATCTTTTAACATTTACTAAAAACGCGTATTTTACATGTCGTTGAGATATTATTTTCTATTACAACCATTTATACAAAAAATAAATTGCACTAAGCCACATCCTAAAACTGGTTATGCACGTATATTGAAAATCGGATTAAGGATATTTATTGAATTATAATTGTTCCGATTGAATGATTAAGGAACAAAAAAATAATTTTATAATAACAATATTTCGGTAAACTTAGTTCTTCAAATAAACATAGAATGGAATGTTGGTTGTATAAATATATATAATAATGTAAATAGCTTCTTTTTTTAAAGTGCCCGACACTGCCCGTGGGCTTGGTGCCCAGACCGGGCATAGTGCCGGGTCGTGGGTCAGCACTGCCCTGGGGTTTTGCGTGCCGGATTATTTTAACATCCATGATTTTAAGTATAATTTTGTTATTTGATATAGTCAGAAATAAATTAATGGTGGTATATTAAAATGTTAAATTTTTAAAAGTAACACATATGTATTTGTAAACGTGATATAACTTATAAGGACCATGAACTAAATTTTAAAAGTGTACAAATTTGTTTTTTTTAAGTTGTTGTTTTCATACATATGTGTTAAATTTTAAAATTTTACATTATTAAAATATACCACCATGACTTGTTATTTTATAACACATTTTAACTATTTCAAATTATAAAATACTTGGAATATAATGCACACTCTGTTTTTATTTTTTATTAAACATGAAGAAGGGATTAGGTTTTCCCACATGTTGTTATTTTAAATAATTTTTTGTTTATTAATTATTCAATCTGAACGACTATAATTCAAAAAACGCATAGATGTTTAAAATTTTTCAAATATATTTTTTGGTCCCCATACATTCCACAATGTTTATTAATTTATTTATCCATTTTGCTTTAAGTTAAATTGATTCATAAATAATAATTATGCTTATAATTTTTCGATTCTTCTAAAGATATCTTTATTAAAATTTCTCCACTTTTCTTAGGGTGTCTTCTCCACGCTTGCCTAGATATTCGTCTCTTAAATTCATAGTTTAAACGTGTGGTCAAAATAATGCCCCAACTCGGGGTTATTTATTATATTCTTTTTGCTATTGTAGGGATTTTTATACCTAGATTATAGATTTATAGGGTTATGGCTTGACAGTTACGCCTGAAAAAAAGGGGAATTCTCATTTAGCTACCTGGGTTTTTAACCCCAAATTTTTTTTTAAATTTTTATAGTTTTAGAATCATTGGCCCACGAAATGTTCAACTTTTGGTTATCGAAAAATTAACTTTTAAAAATAAAAAAATAATCAAGGCAAAATGTTTTTTAGAACTCCTTAAATCAATTATAATTATATAACAAAATTTTTATAATTAAGCGAAGAACGATTATAGGACTCGACTACACAATGTGGGTCTATCTTTCGGCTTTTGCTAGAATTGCAAAGCCTGGATGGTGGAGTGTTCCTAAGATTTCGCCAGTTTAGTAGATATTATGATAATAACGGAGAAATGCACCAACTAAACCAAGGGTACTAAAGCCGCTGTCGCATATATTTTTTTTACATTCCGACCGACACATAAATAAGTTTATTATAAACTTAGTAAAACACCATAAGTATTTAAACAATGAGAATGCCACATTTTTATAGTCATTTTTTCGTCGGCAGGGGAGCATAAAAATTGCTACACGGCCACGTCTAATAAGCCCTAGGGTCAATACAATATGCCTCTCCCCGCTAATCTAATATCCATTAAAAAGACGGCGCATTCTTCGAATACAGTGTGTAGGCACTGGCAAAAACTGATGGCCAGGTTATTCACCTGCTAAAACAATTCCCACCTGCCCCATCTTTTGAAAGACTACCCTTTTACGATCAATTAAATTTAATATAGCAATGTTATGCTGTATGATCTATTTGAACAACAAAGGCGCAAAGGTACTGAGTCGACCACCCATTATACATTTGGCTAAAATTCTATTAAGCTGTTTGAACGTCTTTTATGCAGATTTTGTTTATTTTGAGCACATTTTGGTATTGTATCCACAACTGTTAAATATATAATTTCTAGAAAACTATCTCAAGAATGCTTTTTTTTCCCAAGGCCATTACTTCTTTGGGGTTAATTCAAATGACGTAAATGTCATAAAAGATGCCATTATTTTAATGGATGCACATTTTATTTAGAAGCGACTCTTGAGTACCATACCAGAAATTTTCGCTACTTGCTTCTTTCAGAGCGAATTTTGCATATTAATTTGCCTCATTTCCAACGTAGAAGGCTGAATATAATTAGCTCAGAAATCATCGTTATCTAAATTAAGTGTATGTTTTGATATTTGAATTGCCTTCCCATTGATAATATGATAAACCTATATCGGGGGCGTGCGTATTAGGATTTATTGCATGCTTTGCTTATTTGATACACTTTTGGTATTTCACATTATGAGTCAATGTTGTAAAAATAACACAGTCCACAAAAGTTCATGAATGCTCGAAAGGGTTTATGGAACATAAGGAAAATAGTTTAATATGGTCCTATCTCTATTTATCCGTTTTCATCTTTGGTACAGGGTCCTACAGATCCGCGCCAATAGAAAACAACGACCAAATTTGACAACATTGATTGTTTGATTCATTAAAAAATTTTGCTCTATAAAAGTTTACTGAAATCTCATCTGAAATAATGAAATACTTTTTAAGTGCACATTATACTACAATATAGATTTATTATACAATAATTCGTACCCCAATTTCGTAGTGACATGTTTTATTATTTTAAAAGAAGATTATTGTTATAAATTAAATTTTAACAATCTATCTGTTTTATATACTTAATTTTTTTAATATTTTTAGTTTTTGAATCTTTTTTATTTTTTTTTCTTATACTTTTAAATGATTCGCTGGTTAAATTTGACCAAAAAAAGCGTAAATAAATTTGAAGATTTTGACGAAAGTAAGTGTGAATTTCAAAATTAACGAATTGTGTAAACAAAAAGTACCAGATTTTCGGTACAAGTAAGTGTCGAATTGCATATCACATCCAAACACAAGTGATTCCCAAAATTCTTGAATGCAGCTAAGCTTGGTTAGCGGACCGATCAAAAAGTCGCATTGTCCTGACCGTGACATGACCTGAGCTCGGGTGTAACCGAACAATTCACAAAAGGCATCACTGGCATATATGATAGGAAAATCCGCTACCCGTGCATTGCAAATTAAGAAAGCGCGGCCTGTTATTTTTTTTGTATATAATGTATTAAAAATAAACTAAATATATTAAAACTTTTTTAGCCTAGACACAGGCTATGAAAAAACCATAAGCCATAAAATGGCCCAAGCAACCCCAATTTTGAAATCATGACCGAACAACCTCCTACATATGTTTATCATGAATTAGAGCTATATAGAATGAATTCATAGGGCCAAAGCCCTACTTTCATTAAATAAACTGTTCGGAATATTTTGGAAACTGAATCGCTATTAAGCTAACCTAGTTTCAATCCATGAGCTTTAGAACAAACCTCTTCTCACAAATGAAAAAGGAGTCAAATTTTTAAATCCTCTTTAAATTCCCTTTTAAAGTTGTCTTTTATATAAATCAATATAAGTCGCTTTATATTCCTTACACATGGAAAGCTGTCTTAAATCAAAGATGATGCCCAGTTTGCTATTAAACGAAAATCTTTCAATCGCGTGTCCCCGCCTGGAAAGACTTACAATTAATAATTAAATTTAAAGCTCAAGAGTATTCAAGGCCGATGCCAATTTATCACTGGGATACAGCGCATTCTTTAATTTATGACTGGGTTAGGGGGTCGTTTTTATAAATTAAAAGTCACCCGCCTCAAAGTTTTTTTTATTGCAAATACGTTTTCAACAAAATATGTGACTCTGTACATCATCATGCTAAAAGCTATGTTGTTGTAGAATTTGATCTTATTAATACCCTAATTACTAATTCGTTTCACGTTTCTGGAAGCGTACCCCCCCCCCCTCCCCCTATTTTGATATAAAAGCGCCAACAAATTAAGAAAAAATGCAATAATAAGGCCTAAAAGGACTTTTTTTGGTATCACTTTCGAAATTTACCTTAGCTTTAGCCTTGATTTAAGTAATTTTCTAATAACATTTTAGGGTTTTTATTGAAAATATAAAGATAATTATATTAAATTTCAGTAATGTATATAGCAATCGAATGCCGTCACTTTAAGAAACCACCCGCATGTTGTTCATATCGAAATACTCTTTTTTACATTGATATTTTCCTAATTTTTATATATTTCCATATATAAATTTAGAATATCGTATATTTCTAACTATAATATTTATTACTTTTTTATTTTCATTTATTTTTGATTTATTCAGTGGGAATATATTGAAAATCAGAGTGGAAACTTGGTTAAAATGTGCCTAATATTTAACGACAAACCATTTCCTAAATATTATATTAAATTGTATGTTTTTGTATTTTTTTATGAAAATATTACTTTTGTGAATTCCACCATTTATTGAGATTTTTTTATATGTAGATTTGTTTTTGTAAAAACTTACAGTTCGACAATACCTCACTCGGGATTTAAAAAATTACCAAATAAAATTGAGTCTAAGTTAAATTATACGATTACAAAGTTAGGTTTTTGTGGGTAAGTTAAAGTGTGCTAGTATGAGGTTTTAAATATTGTTTGATTTGCAACCTACGTAATTCCATAGTTACCACGTTGAATGTCATTTTTTTTTATAAAATTTAAAAAAAAAATTTTTTTAGAAAAAGTATTTTGTATTATAAATCTGGCAACTTTTAAAAAAATTGTATTTTACAACTTTTTTTTATTTTGAATATAAAGCAGTTCATTTTCAACGTGGCCTTAAATACGCAACCTAAAATTTTAACATATCAAAATTTAAATAGTTATGTTTTGCATAATTATTTGAAAATACCTTTAATGGCTATTTTAAGAAGCATACAAAATTATTGTTTAATAATTAAAATAATCAATTTTTATTTATTTAAGTATCAAATTAGTTAATTCACTTAAATGTAGAAGTAGTTATTTTTGGCTATGTAAAAAAAAAAAATTTCAATTTTCAACCAATTTGTATCAAATAAACTAAATTGCAACTAAATATTTAGTATTTATTCATAATTACTTATAAAAAAAATGTAAACTACTTAATACAATTTACATAGATTTTCTTAATTTGTTGTGTTTTCCTAGTTTGCAGATATATTTAAGCCAAAAATTTATAAATAAGCGTTATTATTTTGCAATGTGAAGACACTCAAGGATGTTTGAGAGCCAGCGTTAATATGTTAAAGAATACAATGAAATGGCACCAAATTAAACGATTGTTACTTTATATTTCTATTTTTTATAATGGCTTTTAATCATTTTCGGTCAGGAAAATTATAACTTGTGCAATAGTGTAACTTTTTTTAATATCTGTTTACCATTTTTATCAATGTTCTTTGAAAACTATTTTAATTCCCGATGTATAAATAGAGAACACTGTTGGTCAAATTCATGCAGGCACGATACTAGACCCCTTTTTTTTGGGGGGGGGGCCCTTCCCCTCAAATTTTTGATTGATTCCCCCCAAAAAATTAAATTTGCCCCCCCCCCCAAAATTAAATTTGCCCCCCAAAAAATACAAAGTACTTTTAATTTTGCCCATCCAAAAAAAATTTGCCCCCCCCCCCAAATACGTATAATTATTTTTGCCCTTCCACCCCCATAAAATTAAAATTTTTCCCCTAAAATATCTAATAATTAACATTTTAAAAATATTTACTTTTATTAAAAAATGTTTTTATTCATATCAACACTTCTCATCCGCTAAAGAGATCTAACTATAGATATTATTTCTGTTGTTATTATATATATAGAAAAATATGATGTTACAAAAAGCTGTATATTTGTAAAAGCAATTCATAATCTAATGCCAAAGAAATTTTCTCACGTGTATAATCTTGTTAGAATATAATCTAGAACCAAAGAACCTGATCGCACAATGCTACGATGTGGCGAACGTAATGTCCGGGGGAAAAGGTGGTTTTCAAGTATTTCTAAGCAAAATAGCTGGACACCACGTTTCGTATATTCACTGCTTAAACCACCGATTGCATCTTGTTGTAAAATGAAATTTTAAGTGAAGGGAAAGATTTTTTTGATATTTTTTCTTCCCTTAATAAATTTTTTCTACATGATGCAATCAAGGAAGTAAGTGAATGCGGGACCATAGCCTGGCTGTTGCCCTATCGGTGGTGTGGTCACTACGACGCTATTGTTTTTTTTTAAATTACATAAAAATATTAAATACTTTTTTTAAATTTAATAATATAGTTTTTATAAATTTAGGTCACAGAGCCGAAACATCGGGGTTTTTTGACCATATTTATATTCATAAATTTATTTTTTGTATTTATCATTTAAATAATTATTATATTTATTAAAAATAATTAATGATCAATTTCAATGCAATACGATATGTTTCTAAAACTTTTGATTTAATACACCATTGTTTAATAGAAATTAAACAATTAAGAAATACAAATACATTTACAGATTTATTTAAAAACTGTTTTGTATATATAATACTTTTTAAAATGACAATAATTTATTTATAGATAAAAGATAAACTAAACCTAAAGATTTTTCTGATTTTTATTTATTTTCTACTCATTAGTTTGAGAATAATTTAAAGATTAATGATAAATTAAAAAGTATTTATTTTAAAATTATTGATTTATTTATTGATTCTTTTAATAATAGATTTTTTACCGATAATATTTATTTAGAATCTTTAGATTCCATTGGAAACGCTAGATTCTTATGTATTACAATTTATAATAAAAATTATTTTTTTGACAAACGGTATATTCATTTAATTTTCGATTCTTTTAACAAAAAAAACAATTCAGTCTACACTGTAAAATTTACAAAAGAAAAAAAATTATAATAGACAAAAGAGCATTTGAACTGCAAAAAGTGTTTTTTCTTTTACAAAGCCACAACGGCGGTCTCATTACATAAAGAAAGACGATAACCTTATAGGACATTAAAAACTTTATAGTTCAAGGACTACTCTGTTTTGTGTAATTTTTTACGATATGTTTTTATATTATAAATTTTTTGTTATATCGGTAAATTCAGAGCTGTAAGCAGGATATAAGAAGAGAGGGGCAGCTTAATAAATTATTGTTTTGTAAAGACAAGTTTTTGTAATATATAATACATTAAACTTTATTACTTTTGATAATCCTAAATTACCCGAAATATTATTTATTGGCGTACTGTCGAAGTGTAATTTCCAAGGTAGAGTTTTGACTACCATCTGGATTCAGTACTTTTAAAGTCGCAACAATCGATCAGGTTGACTACCCGGATAGGGTAGCTTATTATATCGCTAACCTAATCTTAGCCTAATATATCCTAATCTAATTTTACCCATCCTAAATTAGTAAAGACTCTATTACAACTATTTATTCATTACTTTAATATAATATTTATGCCTTAATCAGGAAAAAAGGTTGTGGTGCACGACCTCGTTTGTGTCAATTCTTATATCTATTAATAATTAACCAAGACATTTATGCAAATTTATACCGATGACTATGACGGAATTAGAATAGTTATAGTTGTGTTCTTTAAATTTAAGGAGTCACATAAAGAATTTTAATTTTAAAAATTATCAATTATTTAAATTCAGATATAGCTGAATTGAGGAAAGAATTAGTTACGAAGGGTGCGACATTAAGTAATTTGAAATATAGTGGAAGTATTGAAAAAGGCAAAATTACCCATAATGTCAATGTCCATATTTAATAAACAGGTGATCAACTCTTTATCCAGTATGATTAAAGTTTAAATAAACCCTATAACTTTGGGCTTCAGTGTCTCCTACTCCGGGAGGGGGGGGGGGGGGGGGGGTAGGAACCAAGCGGTTCCAAAAAATCGGCCGAGGGGGGTAGGTATTCGAGGGGGGTAGGTATAGTTATGGGGGGAATTTGTTTATTTAATTTAAATGCTAATAAAAAAGATTGGCAACTTTTTGTTAAAATTTGTTCATTGCACAGATCAACAAATATCAATGTTAGAAACGTGAATTTTTGGCAACTTTTTGTTAAAATTTGTTCATTGCACAGATCAACAAATATCAATGTTAGAAACGTGAATTTTATGAAAACATAAAAGAATGCATCCCCATGATGGCCCTCATATATATTTTTCGTTTTTCTTAGTTTCTTTCGTCTTTGGTTTCTTAGATCCGTCTTTAACGAAAAATGGCCTTTTTTGACCAAATTGACAGATCTAAATATACCCTAAAAAGATAAAATTTAAAAATTCTCTTTTGCATATAATAATCCCTTGTAACCTATGTTTATAATCACAAAATGAAAAATAAATTTTATTAATATATCAAGCTCTTACATCGGCATTTAGATAATACAAAATATTTCTCGTCTAAACATAAATACGACACGATATATTATCGGTTTTTAAAAAATATTATTTGAAGTTTGAATTTAACAGTTTCACTATTGTGAATATGCAAAATTAAAATTTCAATTTATTTTTGTTTTTGAGCCTTTTTTGGTTTTTTGACCTTTTTTCCTAAAATTTTCAATGTTTATAACTAACTATCTAAGTTTGATTAGGAGAAATGGTAAACGGATTTGATATTCCCTAAGATGGCAGGTTTGATCTCTGTCATAACTCATAGAAAATTGTTGACCTGTTTTGTCAGAAAGTCAAAATTTTGAATTAAACATTTTTTAAAACTGTAGTTTAAAAACGCCCTTACATAAAAAATTCAAAAATTTTATTGTTGAGTTTCAATTTTAAAATTTTTTAAAATATTTATATATTTAAAAAAAATATTTACAATGCTGAAAATATTTTAAAGGGTTAGAGTTTTACTAGTAGTTATGTTTAAAAGATTAATAGCTATGTTTTTATAGATTTAGATATAAATGTACTATGATTTCTAGATATACGTAGAGTAACTGCTGCAAGTGTTTGAAAATATTGTATATGCAATGGTTAATAAATGCAAGGGCGTAGCAAGTTGTAAAGCTGGGGGAGGGGTTTCAAAAAAAATTTTTTGGCGCCTTTGGCGGCATAGTGCTGGACCGTGTTTTAGTTTGAAATCTACTGATTCTTATAATTGTTACTTAATTTTGCTTTTTAAAATTTGAAAAATCATTAAGGACTTTTATAAATAATGTTTATATAAACAAACATATATGGTATTAAGAAAATTATATTATTGATATATTATATGCAATAAATTTTTATATTAATGATACAATTATGTAATGAATTTATATAATAAAAATATTTAACTAGTATTTTATTGAGGGGAAGGGAGATTTTAAAATTAAATATCTAAAAATATTTTAAATGTAATTTAATTTTATTAATTGGTATTTTAGTTTGGGGGGGGGGGGGGATATGCATTAAAAAATTTTAATTTGGGTGGGGATATGGCATGCGGGGGAGGGGGGGGGGGGTTCACCCCCAAAACCCCTCCCACCTCTCCTACGCCATTGAATAAATGTAAAAACTTAAATGTTTAGATTTATTAAATTTTCAGGTTTTTTAAGTAAAACAAATTAACTCTTAACGGGCCTCAGAGAAATCGTTGCTCAAGGTCGATCTGAAATTTGGATCGTAAGAAAGTAAGAGTTGTTTTATCGAATTGCTAGAACACTTGGTTTGACGCCCATGTCCCCCTCCCCCATCCTCCTTGTTACAGCTCTTGTTTGATTAAAAAAATTACTACCGATCAAATAGACTTGCAATTAATTTGCAAGGCCTGATTTATATCTGATTTGGTTTCAAAAAACCATTTTATTCTATATGGACGAGGAACCGAATGCGGAAGAAACTATGAAAAATCGAAAATTTATATGAGATAAGGTTATCATGGCAACGTATGTTTTAATGTTTTTATCAACTTACTTTGTTCTGACATTGATATTTGTTGACTTGTGTTAAAGCATTAAAAAAAAATTTAAGCTGGTCCGTGGCTCGTTGGCGCACCCAAGAAAACTAATTCCAGGCACATGAACCACGTCTTTAAGTTTTTTGGCTTATTTAATTACACAGGTCAGCATTTTTTTGAAAGTTATGAGTACTACAGAGATCAAATCTGTCATCTTAGGCAATATCAAACCCGTTTACCGTTTTTCCTAAAAAAACTTAGTCAGTTAGGTATAAACATTAAAAATTCTAGAAAAAAGGTCAAAAAAAAAACAAAGATTCAAAAACAAAAATAAATTAAAATTATATTTTTGCATATTCACAATAGTTAAACTGTTAATTCAAACTTCAAATAATATTTTCATTTAATACCGATAATATATCTTGTCGTATTTAAGTTTGGACGCATTTGTATTATCTAAATGCGAAGTAAGAGCTTGAAATATTAATAAAAATTTATTTCTCATTGTTTGTGATTAAATAAAAGTTACAAGGGATTTTTATATGCAAAAAAAAATTTCAAATTTTTTCTTTTTAGGATCTGTCAATTCGGTCAAAAGGCCATTTTTCGTTACAGAGGGATCTAAGGAGCCAAAGACGGAAGAAACTAAGAAAACCAAAAAATATATACGAGATCGGGCCATCAAGGGGATGCATTCTTTTTTTTTCATAAAAATCACGTTTCTATTGATATTTGTTGACCTGTGTTATAGGATATTAATGGGTGGTCCTCACATACCGTGGGTTGCCCTTATAAAAAAACATCACTTGTTATCCTTGAATGTTCAGCTATAGAAAAAATAATAATTTAACCTCATTTATATATAATTATATATATATTCCAACCGGGGCGTAATATTGGCCCGCCCGAACCTACGGTTCGGCCCAGAATTTAGTTTTGATTTTGAGCCCAGCCTAACCTGGCCCGAATTAGCCAAAAAAAATTTTAAACGGGCTAATTATTTTTTGTATTAAAATTATCAAAAAAACACGTTACCATACATCGTGTGATAATAAATTTGACATTTTTGTTCTTGTTATTAAAATAGGGCAAAATAAGATTTGAAATTTCGGCCCGGCCTGACCAAGCCCGTAATTCCTTTTATTTTTCAAAAAATCCCAATTTTAATCTTTAATATGTATTTATGATTCTTGGTAGCACGATAGGTCGGACGACCTTGAACGCATGTAAACTTGGTTACTCAAGTTAAGCAACGTTGAGCCTGGTTAGTAGTTGGGTTGATGACCACCAACGATCCCAAAGCCGTCCATTTTTCTGAGAGCCTGGGCCTAAAAACCTTGGTCACCGATGCGTCTTTAATCTCATTTAACTCTGCAGGGCTTACAGTAGAATTGAAAGGGGCAATAACAGGTATGCCGTTTCCTAATATGAAAAAAGGTTTGGATGAAACTCTTTTACTACAGGTTTTTTTTGATAGCATGATATAGCATTAAATTA